>JABASD010002857.1:0-23460 GCA_019776165.1 Pogonognathellus flavescens
TCGTGCGAACGGACGGACAGACAGACAGACCGCCAGACGCAAAACCCATTATTATACAAGTATCTTACGATACTTAATAAGACCGCCAACTTTTGAATTGGTAGACCTACCGAATTTGAATATTAATCATCGACCATTGTTTTTATTACACAGAGTCAGAGTAGTTCTACTGCTACTAACTGTCAGAGTTGACCTGTCCATGTCACAGTTAATGTTGCTGTGTCACAATTTCACATCACAGTGTCACTTTTCCCTTCGTTACTTTTCAACTGCGGTGTTGAACCAGTTTATTATGTATTGTTGCCTAGTAGCTAGCTCAAATAATTTTTTACTACAACAGTCATTTTGACGTTAAAATACATTCTGTGTAGTTGTTTTGGCACATACACACCAACCAAGTACAGCAAGCCTAACAGAAATTGATAACAAATGGTTCCACTGCTACAGTACCTAATAATAAGTAAAACTTACATAAGCGAACCCATGAATGTGTATGTAATAACAATGGAAAAGGCTAGTGTGTCAGATTGACTGGAAGATAATTTTTCCATAGAACATTGCACGTGTTCATACTGACCGTGGTGCAATGTTCATAGTATTTTCTTGTGTTTGCGTCTACATAAAAATTTTCTCGTGGTAACGTTCGTATATAGGTATCGTGATTAGTACTACGTAGTTAATTTTCCTTATATTTAATTTGTTTTTCTATAGTACTATATAATACAGGTTATAACAATAATACTTGATAAAACGCTAAAGCAGTGTGATTTCTTTTTCTATATATAGACTCTTTTGCTATCTACATTTTATATGTCATGTCGTATGTAAAACAAAGCCTAAAATTTGAATTGTCGCTCTGTTATATATTTATTTGTATTACTGCTACAGTATCGTTGATTTTATATAAAAGTTCAAGGTAAAAAACGAGAAATAATCTAGAATGGTTTGTGGTGGTTATTGTAATATGGCGATAGTTTACGTATGTTTCATGTACGGGTAATGTGTTGAGCTAGGTGTTACTCCGAAAGTGTATCTTTGTATCTGGCTTTGGTAGTAAGGTTGTTGGTAGTGGTGCTGGATGAGTCAGCTTTAGCTCATAAATGCAATCAACAGCAGCAGGTAGGCACTGAGCATTTTTCATATGATGTTCTGATAAACCTATTGATTTTCGGGGGATTTGTATACTACTTACTACTTACACAAGTACGACTCGCGGCTTGGGCCGGAGAAAGAGCTGATTTTGAGGAGCTGTTTCACGATATTATACTCCAGCCTTGGTGCATACGTACGCTTTTACTACCACTACACTGAAATACCTACTGCCACTGCTAGCAACAAATAAAGAAAAAGCGAGTGAACGCCAAAGCGCAGTAAGAGAAAGGCATTTTCTCTCATTCAACTTCATATAACAAGCTGTACGCGTTCGTTTAGAAATTTGTAGCTGGATATATGATTCCCGACTCAGGTTATTGTTCGCTATAGCCATAAGGGAGAATTACATGGCATGGTGCAGTAGTTGAGGAATATAGTTTAAAAGCGAGAAAGAGCGTGTGTACGTATTGGAGAACGGTTGTACATAGGTTGGAGCATGGTACGATTGTTCGTGTTGGATGGAACTGTGCTGCGGCTGGACTGGAACCCGGCCCATGGCTTTTCTGTTCGTGCATTTCGGGTGTAAATATATTATGGAGAGAGTAGTGTGCTGGAGGTAGCTGGTTGGAGGGAGCTCGTGGCTGACGATTCGGAGATCCCGCTGACGGATTCCAGTTTGCCGGTTTAGCGCAAGTCGTCCTGGAGAACCCGACTACGCCAATTTGGACTTTTCCTCCGAAGGAGAAACTAGATCTATGTGAAAGAGAATGACGAGAATGAAATTCTTCACTTGAGCATCGAGCGGCACACTGATAGCAGTTTGAATGACCTGACCTGGAAGACCATCCTGTACTTCGTGGACAATTGTGCGGAACAGTCAGAGAAATCGCCGGGAGCCATCGTCGTGTTAGGCATTGACTGATCAAAGGGGCACGAGTACAAGGGGGAATCTCTGTGTAAGAAAAAGAGTGTGAGTAGTTGAGTGGAGCTGCAGTAGGCAACACATTTTGTCCTCCTAAATTCTGTTTCGGTCATTTAGTTCCTGCACATCCAACTTGTCAGTTGTGTTCTCTTATCCGTTTGTAGAGGTTCGTCGTCGCTCGGTATCATTTCGTTGCTCTTCTCTTTTTCTCCTTGTTTCCATCAGTTCTCCCAAGGTTCTGTTGACCAGAGACCACACAGTGTCAACATTGTGTCACTTGGCTAATCGCGAAAAAATACTAAAGACATTGACATTCATCGCCCCCACGAATCACTTCAGAATAGCGTACCGGGTCGAGGTAAGATCAAATAAATTACAATATCATGCTGGAAATAATAATGTATATAAATACAATATCTTTATCGAAGATATAGAGCAATGCATTTCTATAATTATAATGCAGCACAGAAAATTGCTTTCTCCGTATTGAATTGGTTACTGAGAACTTTCCACGATGTGAATGGGAATAGAGAGCAAGGTTATTCTCAATAGTCGTTTTACTTGATTGTGACTCAAAGTGTGTTTTTTTCGCAAAATAGGAAATCTTTTTCCTCCATATGTAATTTCAACCTTGTACGTAATACAATCCATTTGCTCTTATTCCTTACTTACTCTCGTACTTTGTACATAATATGGCCAGTATGAGGAGCAGTAGGTACTTACGCTAACTGATAGCTAGTTATACTTTATACTGCGTATACATCTACAGCTTTCTTCTTTTATATACTTAGTACCTAATAACCTAATATAGTTTTCTCATGACTGGGTGCTATACACCTACCCGTCATTTTCTCAGTATAGTCCGTCCGTGTGTTATAAGTTTAGTGTAGGATTGTTGGCTATATAAAAGACGAGAAAGTATAGTTGGGGATCAGCATTCATTCAATGTAAAGACGTAAATACTAGCACCACGACTCCTTCTTAGCACTTTCACAGATAAAACTGTTGGACTATCACGTACGTATGTATAGATATGTATGTAATTTGATGTGACTTATATAATGTACAAGAATATGCCTCTCTCTCTCTCTCTCTGCCTGAACTCTGTACTGTACTTTATTTCTTAGTACTTAGGTTCCATTCCCATTCTCACTTGCCTTTACTAGACTATATACCTAAATGTATACGTACAGAGAGTAGTATTCGTATTTCTAGTAGTTCAAAGATACGATGAAACACTTGGCAAATTGGCATTCACCAGACGACTCATACTCAACTCATTTTGAGCCAAAGTGCATCCTTTCTCCTTCAGAATCTCAAGTCTTTCTTTCTCCCCATCTCACTTTCTTCCCTTTGACGGCTTTTTCTTTCCTCTCTCTCTCTCTCTCCTCGCTCACATACACAGTCTCTCTCTAGTGTCATCTTATTTTCCCTTACACGAACAAGTATGAAACGAGCTCCACATTCATACAGAATGCAGATATTGTTAACTGTACTATGTACTACCCTGCTTTTACTTCGTGCATTTTCCTAAAGCACAGCAACCATCATATCCATTTACCCTCTTCAGAGCTCCTGGCTCCAATTGTCAGACCAAGCAGCCTAGACGTTATGTTATGTTACGGCTATTCTTCTACTGTACTCCTGCTACTACCACCGCTACTGCCACTACTGAACTGCTTTGAACATCTACTCATCCTTGACTGTGCTGCCTGGACGAAGAGCTACTTAAGTTTACTATTAGGACGACTACTACTACTACACTGTATATGTTCTGTGCACTTATATGCATATAGAAATATACCACTTTAAATATATCGCACGAAGGAGGCTATAGACAAACATTACACATTTCGTGAGACCATTATAGGCGACTATACACTTTGCTCTGAAATCCTTTCCATGTGCTTGTTAGAATCATTCTTTCTTTCAATGCAACATAACAATAGCATGGTCGTGCAACGTACACTTGAGCAAATATATAGGCACACATATTTTATGTGTACATTTCCTCTTATGTTATCGTAGCTATGAACAACCCAGAGCTAACCTTAATGCTACGCATTTTCTCAGAAATACATACGCCTGGTATATATTTTTCCATTATGTGAGTAAGTACCTATAGACGGAGTAGGTGTGTGTATACATGGACTACTGTATAGTAGATTATGCTGTATGCATTGATACACTTATATATGCAGTGCTAGCCTTGTGCAAACTTTCGATTCCTTCATAATTTTTTAATAGTACATCCAGTTTACGTGTACTGGATAAACGAACTGTGCATGTGTGCGTTGCGGTACACAGTTAGGCCATGCATGTTTTAATGCAATTATTGCACATCGGACCTGAGACTAGTATTTTCAGTAGGCATATATAGGCAGTACTTTTCTTTTTTCAGTGTTTCTACTCTACTGTATAATAATAAATATTGAAATAATTTTTTTATTAAAATGTAAGGTTATTTTATATACACAATGGTTATAATGTGAGGATATACTACATCCATAGTGATGTGTAATGGATGGTTGTGAGAGTATATTTAGTAGTTGAGTAAGTAGAAGGGTAGGTAACAATTTGAAAGCATGAATGAGACGCTCATACTTTGCTTTGGCATTTCTCGTGTCCTTTTCTTCACCACTACTCCATTTTCCCTGCATTCAACCGAATCGAGCCACACTGCAGGAAAACAGTCTTTGGAACTTCGGGTTCTCCGATAGGAATCATAATATATACGTGCCACTACGTATGTAAATGTACCTAACCTAAGGTATGTATTGTATGTATACCTTGTTCAACAAATACATATACAGACATGCATTAAGCACAGAATACAATCCCCAAAACTCCAAACTCGTTCTATTATCAAAACAGTAAAGTCCTTGCACAAAAACGTACGAGGAATTGTTATAGCCTTCGCCGTTGTCGTAGAGTAATGCAAGTACAAAGTGTAGTAGTCGTAGTAGTCTAGTCGTATGGTGTGAATGTATATTATACGGGAGGGACGCTCGGTGCCTGGAATAAAGCTACATTGATGTTAGTATTCTAAGGATATAGCCGATTGAATTGACTAGACTTGGTTGCATCCACTACTTCTGCTTCTACATATACTTCTACCACTCTCAACTTAACTCTCCGGGTTTGTTTCTCCCTTCTGTTATAAACCGAGCAAGCGAGTGTAGGTTTAACTAGTTTGTTCTTTCTCATGGTGCTGTGCCGAGACAGACAGAGGGCAAGTTCGCTATCGATTGCTCTTCCTGGGGTACGCAACATTCTCCTTGCTGAAATGGCCTGAAATGGCGTCTGCTATGCCAAAGGTACTTTCTTTCCCTTCACACAAATAATCGTTTCCATCCCACTTTCCGGGTTTAACAGTAACAATTTTGCAAAAATGTGTACAAATAACTTTTCCAAACTTTAGGTCTGTTTCAAAACAAGCATCATCCTGTACAAGTATTTCACTTACGCCTTCATGAACTCAAATCAATCACTCGACTATCTCTTCTTTTTAATACTTTTTCCTCTGACTTTCCTTTATAAGTCAATTTTGTTGTGCAGGAATACTGGTACCTACTCTGCCTACCTATAAAATGGTTTACGGTGGATATTATAAACTGTGTTGAATACAGTAAGTATTCAAATACATTTTCATTCACGTAGGATACTTTGCTTGCTTATTCCACTCGTGTTTCAGTATTATACGAAATCTGCATTGAAAATAATAGGGTATGTGGGTTGCTTCCGTGAAAACAAAGGAACAAAGAGGAGATTCTGTTTTACAATTAGTAACGTAAGTTGTATCAGAATTTTAGGTCAGTTTTTTGTTTCATGTTGGTTTAACGATTACATACACAGTGAATGTGTAATGAGAGTCAGAATGAAATATCAAATGCATGCTGAGAGATGAAACCCTGATCTCATCGCATTTCAGCGGCATCATCATCATCATGGAGCATTAAATGCCACCCTAGCAGCTGATGTTGTGATTTCCAGGGGTTTCCCCTACACACAACGCAACATCCTTTTCAAATAATGAGACTGCTCTGTCTACCCTTGTAATAAATGAAAGTGTAGGGATTTGGTCCGGAGCTCTGTGTCGGTGGCAGCAGTACTGTAGTAGTGTGTAAATTCTATAGAATTTCTAAATAGCCATCCATGTGACGTAGACATTGTGTAGTAGTATTTCCATGTAGGCAATAATCAATATAGTAGGTCGTAAAACTTGAATTGTTCAACGATTTCTCTCCAGTCTGACTGACAATGGGCTCATACAGACTCTCCTCTTTTATGCTAATGCACTTTTCTGGAATTTTTGTGAACCGGAGAGCGGTTTGCTCTCACGGACCAACTACTTCCACTTCTATTAAGCCTACTCGGCAATACAGCAACACAAACGAATAGTAGTAGCCAGCAGCACTTCAACTCTGCGTGTATTTACTATTTCTATACGTTCTTTACAATTGTGCAGGTACTAGTATGTTATTATTAAGTACATATGCACATGTATACCTATATGGATTGTAAATATACATTTGCAATGGGAAAAGTGAGACCAATCCGAAACTAGTATAATCACACTGGCTAATAAACTCGCCGGTGGTTTACCTGCCTTATATAATCAGATGATAGCTACACTGCGACGTCAATGAGACGAAGATTTGTACGGTACGGAGAAAAAGAGCCGGAGAGATATAGGAGAGGAGCAGATCTGGGTATTTATTGCTGCGTATTGCAAATAGCCAAAATTTGGACAGTCACAGGACGTGTTTCGTTTTTATCACGCTCTTTCAGTGACGCAACGGGTGATAGCGATAAAAGGAAGCAAGCTTGCCGAACCATCCAGCTGACTGATTAGTGAAAAGCTGCTAACTCTTACTAAGCACTATTTTCTCTATTATAGCTACATATAGGTATACAACACAGACCAGAATAATGTTATCACAGCGTTTATTATCAAGTACAGCAAGACACTTATAAGCGAATGGGCAGTCATTGCGTCCATCTGTCTGTCTGTCTGTTTTTACGAAAAGTCAAGAAAAATTAATGTTGTTGGATTGTTAAGTAGCGTAGCTACTTTATGATTAATTCGTTAAAATATGATAAACGCACTCACGTACTTTTGATGTCATGTGTGATTTTAAGTTCGAAGTTGGGGTCAGGCATCAAATGTTTCACGGATCACCTTTACAGGTGCAAAAATTAAAAAATTGAATGGTGAAATGAAATCCACTCATGTTTAATTTTGTACTTAGTTGCAAAGACGATGACACAGACTCAATGGTACACTGCCGTATACAGATAGAAATTGAATTGTAGCAACGCAAAAACATTGTGACAATTAAATGTGAAAATTTGGTAGTATAACAGTGCGTTATTACGTTTCACTGTTTTAAATAGTATAAAATTACGATGGTTATTTACACTCGGCTTTGTACCGTTTGATTATATTCTTAATGTCATACTGCTGATCTAGTATTTCTAGTAGTAATGTATCTTGTGTACAATGCATGTTGACTACGCAGTAATAATGTAAAGACGCGTTTGAGAATTTTTGAATGGAACGGGTACACACCATTATGTACGGTTAGTATCATACGGACACATTGCATAAAGGCTGAGGCTGTGCGGCTGGAGCAAGTCAGGGTTTTGACTGTGAAACATTTCCAACGTGAAATTAACCTACTGAAAAATTGGAAATATTTCCAATTTTTCAGTTTTGGATTTTTGACGAAAGATTACAAAAATGGGAAGCAATAAAAAACTTATATTGTAGTAAAGTAAACTGTACCTTGAGGCAGTAAGCTCTTAATACTAGTTATCAGAATGGAGTTCTACATTATTGTTAAACCTAATTTTGTAATTTTACAGTTAATTTATTTTCCGCGGCTGTACAGTAGAGAAATAAAGCAGGATTAGAATGAAACGACTAAAACTATATTAAGTCCAACTATTTATTTTAATTTTTTCAATATTTTTCTATTTTTCAATATTTTTCATTTTCCAGCACAAATTGACTGAAAAATCAAAAAATGGCTCACACTGGAGCGAGTAATCGTGTGATAAAATATCCTGAAAGTAGTTTAGTTGAAACGAAGCGAGAATAAGGATAAGCAAAGTAAATCTGCAGACGTTTCATGCTATCTGTATTAGTAATGGTGATAGCAGTAGTTTTAGTAGTGGAAATAAATATTAGGGTAGGATCTTGTTGAAAATTTTGTATGGAGGTTGTTCTTGCAATGCATGAAGATTTTCTAATGTGCTGGCACCACACAAAGTATAGCAATGCTGGCATAGCAGTGCCTAGTGTGTAATGAGTGTGGAGTGAATAGATGTGGGGCCCAGGTGACAGGGTACATTACTATGCAGAGCCATTAGTCCTCTTCATCCGATCTGATGCTAATTAATGGTCGGGCTTAAGAATCGAGTGTCGGCCAAGCATGGTGGCTACTGACAAAGTACATTTGTACAGAAAAGAGTAGTGGATCTATCAGCGTGAGGACCTCATGCCTCCTATCTGTTTTTAAAGAGAATGCCATCGCAGTATTTTTGTTTCTTCTTCCTTGGCACACACTTCAGCTTTAAAATCAGGCAAAGATTTTTCAGATATGTCACCGACGACGAGTATTTACGTAACTTCCTTGCTCCCCTTCACTGTATTGTATCAAATCCGTGCGAAATTGGCTGATATTATACACTAAGACACACTAGACTTATAATTTTAATAAGCCATTGCAAACCACTGCAATATAGTAGCAAAGCAGCCAGTAATTGTTCAATTGGATCAATAGATGTTCAATTGGATCATTAATTGTTCAATTGGATCAATAGCTGTTCTGTAGAGCACGCAGACAAACTAAACAAAAGCATACAGTAGCTACAGTGCCAGGTTGTAAAGTTTGGTCTATAGATGGTAGAAGACCCTAGTTTCAGTACCAGGTTGCAAAGTTTGGCCTGTGGATGGAAGAAGACGTACTACGTACTAGGTACATTTTTGCACACAGATATATAGATAGATACATAGATAGACAGACAGACAAAACAAAGGCGTTTAGTAGCTTCGCTACTAAATAATGATATATAACGTGGGATACAAATATTGTGTCTACTTTCATAAGTACTTGAGTTAGACGTGGAAGATTTTCCGAGATACGACTTAATATTAATTTCTTTTCACGGATATACGCAACTTTTGTGGTATAATAAATTATGATTGTTCTTCCAGATACAAATATTTCGTAAGTGTATAATATTATATAAAATGTGAAGGATGGTATAAGAAATGCAATTTACTATTTCTCTTTAGGAAATCATATTTTGCTTATTATTTAATTTAAAATATTTCGTGTGCTCTACTTGTTAGAGAAGAGGTTAAAAGAAGAAATGTTGAAATGATGAGAGTTGGGCTGTATAGATGCAATAACAGTAAAGAGAAAAGAGCTCTGAAGTCTTATCTTTTTGAAATGTAAAATGGAATAGTAAGTGTTTCAACAGAAAACTAATTCTCCAAGTAAATACAGTGTTATGCACTTGTCTTATCATAAGGAGTCACGCTGAGAGCTAAATAAATATTAGGTGCACCTTTGGCAAGTACCAAGAATGCTTTTATTTTGTCTGTAAGAGTAAATAAGTTTCCAGCTTAGAAATCCGGCTACTTTATGTCTCGCAAAGAAAGATACATAATCATTCCTGGAAGCAAGTAAAGAAAGCGAAAACGCTTTTAAGTGTGTGTATGATATTGATCATAGGCAAGCACATATACAAGTTCTCCTATCACTTTTTTATATCCGATGAATGTATTATATAAATTCTATTTTTAATACATAAGTAGTAGGTATCAATGTACTTGGCTATTCACTACCTCCAAAATTCATTTTGATTAAAATCGCACAAAATGTAAACACAGACGAATTTTGTCGGTTGAAGATTTATTCAGGAGCATGCTGAATAAGAACAAAATTTCATACAATCTTTACTAACCACAAACGTTATTTTATAGAGAATACAAGATTAGCATTTGATACTTTTTAAACTTTTCAAATGTGAGAAAAACCAACTTGACCATACTTTTATATCAACACATATAAGGAAAAGTCATTACTTAAACTACTAAACTAATCAATTTTTATTTTATTTCAGTAGTTTAAGTAACAATTTTTACTTTAACATTTTTGCTAGTATTAAAGATGCTTCTAATATTTAATTAGTAGTATATTAGTTGATATCAACGGTTGAAATAAAAATTGGGCATAGGTATTTAGTTATGCAGGAACATCGTAATTAATGTTCTGTAGAAATCTATAGTAATCTTTAAGAATTTTGTATTTCCGAGTAAAACGCACACGACAGTTTCTTAAGATGATTTAGTGAAAAAACAAGAACCAGACAGTTAGCATTATAAGCAAAGTACGTATCTTAAGACGGCATGTTTAATGTATTAGTGTGAAATGGTAAATGAGTATCATTGGAAAACAAAAATGTTTCTATTTTTTAGTGTTTTAAGATTTATACAGATTTATGACGGTTTGGTGCAAGCATGTGTGTCATTTCGAATTTTTTAGCATGCCAGATAATGTAAGGAGTTTGCAGTTTCAACTCGCTCAAGCTCAAGTGACTGAGAGAGCGATAAATGCTAATGTTTTTCGGTGTGGTGGTAGCGTTGACTGTCGCCATGCATCGCACAGCACCCCTGTATCCGTAACTCATTAGCCTAAGTAGTTGTTCCAAATCCAAGACTTTGTCATCCATTTCTTACTTAAAATGGAATCACCAACTCCAATATTTTATCAATATATATTTTCGAGGTAGCACTCACTATACTTTTTTGTAATGCATGTCTGTATATGTAGACTCCGAAGGAAATCAGCAATATAAGCAAGACATTAAATAAAAGGAAGTATAAAAAGTCACACGGTGATATGTGACTTGATGACTTTCATGTACCTTAACTCTTAAGAACTAGAAAGGTTCTTGCGCGTACATCAAACCTCGAATCATATTGCGGCTTTCAGAAAATGTTCTAAAAAGTTGTCTTGTCCGTTATTAATAACTTGGAATTTCCTCATCTTTTTCACCGTTGTTTCAATTCTCTTTTCTTTTTTATTTCCATATAGTTCAGGTTATGTATTGGCCACGGGAAATGAAGAATCTTAGGTATGAGCGATTAACTTTTTAGTCATTTTATCTATCTCAAAAAATTAAAAGCTTGCTTCATTCTGTCAGTTTTATCAGAACCATTATTCTTTTCCATTAATATTTTAGCGTTATAGGCACCTCATTCAGTAGTACTTACGAACTATGTATTTTTTGTTTGTTAATCGGAAATCTGCAGTCTAAAAAATGTAAGAGACAAATCCAGATACTTGTCTCAACAAAAAGAACAAAAATTCTTATAAAGGACAAAATCGTAGGTAGTTGCATTTAAGAAGGCATTAAACCACTACTAGTCTATCTGTACTTCATTTTTAGTTTCCTTCAAATTAATACTCTTAGCTATAGTGCTTATTAGAATTACCTACTTAAAATATCATCACAGACGCACGCACGTATTTTAGAGTTGGTTTTTAAGTAATTATATTTGAAACTACTAAAAACTTTATATAAATATTTGCAAATTTAGATCCAATCTTTATAACTAGTTATATTATTTTGTACTGTATGGCATAGGCACTTGGTTTGAGTGAATTACATTCGAAAGCCTGTGCAAATAATAATTATGCAATGAGAGTGAAAGACATGATGTTATTATGAATTATGACGTCGCTAATAATAATACTATCGTAGATTTAAATTGCAAAAAATAACAGAGAAAGTATTACAGACGATATTATATATACTACTAGTAAATGATCCGAGAAATGCAATATAATCCTATAAACGGTTGTGAATCTACATATAATTTGACAAAATGAAATATAGGTTGTTAAAATGCATTTTACTGCAAACAAAGTAATATTAATTAAGTTGTAAAGGCTGAGGCTGAAAACTGATGATTTGAATATGACAATTTATTTAATGTCAGTAAAGAAACAATTGCAAAACAATGAAAGCAAACAATGAGTTCACAAATTACTGTGCCAGCATTTCGAATGCAAATTATTCTAAGGAGCTTATAGCATTCCAGGATTATAATTTGTTTCTTTGTACTATGTAACATAAACTGGAAAACTTAACGCTGGTGTTTACATGACTACGTGGTTTTTAGTGGTCTCAGTATGTAATAGCTTGAGCCAAGAAACACGGTTAGCACAACACTTGACTTGACTAGAGCTGGGAAGTATTGATCCAACATAATATATATAGAACCACTAGCGCAGCACTCTGTATAAGCTAACTATTCTGACTAAGCACCAGACTAAAAAGCTCAAGTTAAACAAAACCAAGTCAGCCAAGCCTGTTGGTCTGTCTTTTCTCCGTTTCATCTTAATACTATTTACGACGACGAATGCACATACAGCTTTGAATTGTTTGCTTTCCTCTCCTTTCTACAAATGAGTGCTACAGTACACAGAGAGTAGTTTGTAGTAGGTATGGATATGAAAAATCTCTACTAAGTATAATGTGCCACACTACGTCTACATCGTCTTAGAAATTCCATACTATTTACTTTCTGTACAATTGGAGAGCCAACATTAAGTAGTAGGAGTAGCAGTAACTGATGGAATTCACTGTTCGGTGTCCGAAGGTCTGTAGCCAGTTTTTATATACGAACTAGAAGAAGTAATGGAAAGTACTGGATCTATTGCTAGTTTCTTTTTGTGTCGCAGTATAACTCTTTCTTTCCCATGCATTTTGCACTTTATAATGAGCATAAAAAAGCTTCGGGATAAAAAGTAAATCTACCAACGATAAAAATTACGGATAAAACATTTTCACAAGTTAAGTTGTGTATGTCGTACACATACAGTATCAGCAGTGGTATAAAGATAAATAAGTTATAGCAAGGAAAAGTAAAAAAAACTAGCATTGTATCTACAAGTAAACCAATAGGTATTGAACAAACCGAACTCATCTTCAACTGGTATATATATCTGTATGGGTACGTACACTCTTGAACCAAGTAGTTAAAACAAACTTTATGGAATAAAAGAGGCGGTACGATAACCACTTAAATAGGCGGTTTACACCTCATAAAGCTTACCACGTTTCAAATTGTGACTGCAAGCATTGAAATTTACTCCTAACAATGCAATGTTAGTGTACTGTCAAATGTAATCGTTGGTTTATCTAATGAAGATTGCTCAGCAGTAATTTTTTGGACATTTGCATTTGAATTCAATTCTTAACATATTTTTCTAATGTTAGTAGACGTTCGTTATAATTTCGGGATAAAAACTTTCCATTCTAGGGTAATTTCCGCCCATTACCCCAAATGGGGAATATTATTTTGTTAGTAAAAGTCGCGTACTGAATAATAATAATACTTATGCATTATCAGAGGTTTCAAGAATGACATTGAATTTCTTTGTGGAAAACCTAACGAATTTGAAAAAAAACTAGATAAAAATTAAACCAGTTTTGCGTCATACGCCGATAATTTTGCATGCTTTCTTTTGCAATGTTTTAGACCAGTCTGCAGATTGTGGATGATGTATTTGAAAGCATTGTTAACCACGATACTAGAATACCTATGCAACCCAAATCATAAATTTTCATTCGATTTTGAATATCATTCAAAAAATCAATATATGCAAATTGTAACGATTGTATGACTGAATGTAGTTTTGAATGATGGAGTGTTAAGTAATTTGTCAAAGGAAAATTAGTTTAGAAATATTGAGTTTATCTCAATTGCAATAAAATGTTATATTGCAGTTTTACTTTTTCGGTTTTCTGCTGCATCATCATATATTAACGAACGATTATTTAGTGCGTCATTTTGAATTACAAACTAGGACAAAGCTTAGCATTACATCACTTCATTAGTTTTCGTCTCACATGAAATATACGTTGAAAGTTTGCTGATTCAACGAAATTGTAAATAAAAAATGTGCTGCAGTTCCGGGCTGTACGAGGTATGGAAATTGTTGGATGAAACTGCAGCAGAAGGAGAGTAGATGCTTCAACCACAATTTCCCAGCAACACAAACACAATAGAAATACGTGGAAATGTGTAAGCAAGAAATGGCTTTCAATCTGCTCGACATTCACTTACACCAACACGATCTGCTGTCATTTTTCCATTCTATCAAATGTGTATCCTCCTCGTTGGCAACGTAATATATAATGGATTTCGTGCACTATCCAATTTTACTATATAAGTCTATTTTACGTCTACTTTCAAGTTTTTATATGTAACATACCAAATCGGTTTATGCAGACACACAAACGTCGATCACCCTCCGGTGTCTTTCTGTCAAGTACTGCATCAGTATTGGAAACTCTGTGTGCGCATTTCCAACCGTCAAGCCCAATACTTTTGTCTTTTTACTCTTTACTACAGGCAGGAATAGTGGAAAAAGGTTTTGTGCTTAGTCTCGAATGAATTCTCAAATACTACAACTTATTTTATATCACGCGATATTAAAGCTACATTAGTATTTTGTGAAGTTGCAGCTTTAATGAACATTTGCGACGCAGTTACAGACAACATGTTTAAATCGGTATTTTGAATTAACCAAGTAGGTAATCAATTGTCGCTGGAAATTGACTGTCAGGCTTCGTTAGTCGCAGGAAGTAAATTTTAATTACTGTATTACGAAAATAAGAAGAAATTTTTTATCAAGTATTACCTAATTAATTTATGTTATATATATACACGTGAAATACCTAGGATCGGTTATTGCAACAAAACTAAGTTATTTTCATTCGTTTTTTTTTGCATTTCTTAACTTTTAATTAATGTTGCAGTTCTATTTATGTCACAATACAATATTTCTGTTAGAATGCTACAATTACAATAAGGTCTTCGTCAATGTAAAGATAGAAATTAGCAGCATTACCCAGTTTCCTTTTCTGTTTTTCTTTGTTTAGGCGTATTATTATATTATTCGTCACCTATATGTACTATCTGTACTTACGTATATATTCGAATCATAACTGTCCTCAAAGAAACCATTTCACTCCACGGCTCATTTGAATGAAATATTAATTAATTATACATTTCTTCTACTTGCAACGTTGAAAGCATTAAATAACGAACCCAAGTGTTATTCATTTTGAATTTTAATGGCATAATTGTACAAACATATAAAAATACATAAGTGGACAATACAATACGGTTTCTGTCACAGTGCATTATCGCGTTTAAATGCAAGTTATTTATGAAACCTATTATTTACAAGAATTATTCACAAGAAATTCAAGTAAAGTGTTATTGCATACTGCATTTCTTATTTTCGCCTTGTGAACATTCTAAATAATAAGCAATAAGCTATTTTACAACGTATATAATTTAATGCAATAGCAGATTGCAGAGATTATAATCAAATTTATGTAAAAGCCCTAGTTGAGTTTCAACTCATAAATAATATTTATAGTGTATTGACAAATTTTTATTGCAATAAAATTTAAAATGGTGCAGTAGAGTACAATGTTTTGTCCATGTAAATAATATCGAATGGTAGCAGGATATTATTATGCAGAACAAAATGTATACAGATAAATGGTACATGAGTTTCAATGCTTAACGTTTAAAATATGGAATGATGTGTAAAGTTTGGTTCTTCCCCGGATAAAGTAAACGTCGGCCCTGATCTAGACTGGTATTGAATTCTCTTCTCGACTAAGGGCAATGGTGAAGTGAGGTAGTGAGGAATTCAAATTTTATAATACCGTTACAATTTTATTTACCACGGGCATTAGCCAGAAACCTAAGTAGATCTAGTAAATCCACAAAATAAATGTTGCACAAATCTAACTCGCGTAATTATTGAGTTGCGTGTTCATGTCATGTCCGTGCAGAAAACATTGCCGAAACAGAAACCACCATGAACCACAACTGGAACTTGCTCTTTTACAGTTCCTCTCGAATACAAATACTACACTAAGCACTCCATTTCCTGTTTACTATTTTTACTACTCACGCTTTTCAATTCATTACTACAGGACAATACGAACTATTTTACTTTGTAATAATGTGATGATGCTGTTTATAACGCACATTACAATAAAACAAATATTCTCAATCTATCTCATTCTAATGTTTCTGAAACTATCCCACAACAACATTATTTTATCTTGGCTGCCTATGCTTTTTATGGTTTTCGGTGATTTCTTCACTGGAAAATAATATGCTTTAGCTATGCGTATTATACGGTAACACGTACACCTAATATGAAAGTATTCTTATGAAAGAAAATTTTCCTGCAGTACCTACGTGAATATATTTTCTGTGTTTTATCTGAAATAAAAATACGAGTATAAAAATACACGTATATAAATGGTATAAAACAATATTCTTACATCTTATAAATGGATTTGATAGAGACTGGAGTAATGGAGTTCAGAGTAAGTTCAGTATTCTTTCCCCTTCTGCATTTGTGCTGAAAGGGTCCTTCTTTTTTGGTGGCTACAGGCAGGCGTGGCACACAGAAAGAGAGGTGCACATTTGATACATAGGCATAGTTCTAGACTGTGGAAAACCAACTTTAACTCACCATCGGCTAAGCTCCGTACACACACAGTACATGATTTCATCATTTCTTTATGTTGAATTCTACAAGGCAACTCTCACTAGGACAGATGGGCTACACTTCATTATTAAATCCTTCTCATAAATATTGACCCGTTCACGTTATAAATTTTTTTATTCCTGGCTGGGACTTGGAAAGGCATAAGAGAGTTCATAGAACCGTAGCTGTAGGTTGGGTGCGATTAGTTAGTATGCATTTCACTGCACATACATATTAATACAACGCATGCTGTTGTTGCACAAGGAGCCGGAGCTGAGCAACTAACGAATTTGAGACAGACGAGTCAAACTTTGGTTGCCCTTTGCTTTTCCCTTTGAAATGCTAACTGAATAATT
This sequence comes from Pogonognathellus flavescens, assembly GCA_019776165.1. Classification (NCBI taxonomy): domain Eukaryota; kingdom Metazoa; phylum Arthropoda; class Collembola; order Entomobryomorpha; family Tomoceridae; genus Pogonognathellus; species Pogonognathellus flavescens. The sequence continues at coordinate 16,980 of JABASD010002857.1, forward strand.
GTCGGTTTAGTCTGCTGCACTCCGCTATTTTATTTAGGAACACAGAACACATTATGTTATTGTTCACGCAAAGACTGACATTGACAAAGCGATTCACAATTAGCCAGTCAGTCAAACAGTGAAAGTGTAAGAAGTAAATGAAATATATCTTCACATAAACTTGATGCAATTTTCTACGCTACTGTGACAAGTTTACATGTGTTCGCTCAACCGCTCTCATATTTTCTTGCCACATTAATATAAAAAACCAAATTAATTTTCGGCCTGCCATATTATTATGATATTTTCAACGTCCACACTCTACTTGGGTTTCATGTGACCCAAGAATTAAAAATTAATTTGAACACTAATACGAATTTTTGTGGTATATTTATAAGATAAGCGTGTGTGGGTATACCTGGATAAATCGATTTAATTTTGGGGGATATGATATAGAAATTATATTATGTGCGTATTGTGGCTATTAATGTCATGATCAAAGTACAGATAGTGAAGATAGGTATATACCACACATTACACACGTAGTAAAAATTGAGATTGCTATATTATGTACATAGGAAGGAGAGATATAGAGAAGGAGCAGGCTATAAGGTTACTGTAGATAGAGCGGTAAGTACACTGGATTGAATTAAAAATAAACTATGTTTCACTGTGTATTAGATACAGATTACGATGGGAGCAAAGGCGAAGGGGAACCCACTCGATTTTTATAAACATACACAAGCAGCTTGCTAGTTTTGGTCTGTAGGTTAGGTAAGCCGGAAAACAAATTACCAGGGTTAAATCTATTTGCAGATGAATAAACTTGGCGTTTTCAGTTCAACCGACAAGGGCGTACCCAGCATTTCTCTCTTCTTGGGGGAACGACCTAATAAAATGACTTGGGGGTAGCACAACCGCAAAAACACCAAAAAAGGGGTTATTTGTGGCCTTTGGTCCCATATAACCCCTTTTTCCGGAATTCGGGGGGGGGGGGAGTCACGTGCCTGCAGTGCTCCCCCCTCAGTACGTCCTTGTCAACCGATGATATACCAATGAAGTCTTGTAAACCTTCTTAAAAACCAAAGCACATAAATTTTGTTTTTCAAGTTGATGAAAACGAAGTATCGCATAGTCAAAGTTCACAAGATCATAATATATTTATATTCACATTTTATATTCAGCAAAATTATTAATTAAAATATATTAATGTCTGCAAAATTGTATGTTAAAAAAAGCAATAAGATTAGAATTTTTTCTGTTTCACATTCAGTGGAATAAAATTGAGTAATAAAGCCTTACAAGTTATTTTTAGAAATTCGTATGAAATGTACATGATGGGAGAGAATTAGAGTAACCCATTTAATAAATTTTAATTCATGCTGTCATGTGGACAGAGACATAATTGGCATGTGTTTTGGTTGCTTTGCGATGCTTTTGGTTAGAGTTTAATAAATTGTACTGCGCGATCATTTGTCCCATAATGTTTTAAAATTTATCATCACCGAATATGTAACAGTTGACTCTTTCATTATTTATAAACACTCGGGGTTTTGCTTGATTTTCTTGACTAAATATGATATCTAATATGAAGTGTAGTCAAGAATAATTGTAAAGCAATGCTCATTTTGCAGGAGATGTAATTTCAGAATAAATATGTGTTGCGTTGTAACTTCGTTTCGTTAATAGTGATGGACGTTATACTTGACTTCACAAGGACGGTGATTTTATTTTGTAGTAGATGGTTTAGGTAGAAAATATGTATACGAACATCATATGTTAGTGAATGCAAACTCACATAATTTTGGACATGACATTGTCACTGTCACTTAGCCTTGTAATAATGCTACATAGACAGACAAGGGTATCAGTTGTTACAAGTTTGTAGAATTATTTCTCGAACAGTTGTAAAGCAAAGAGTCTTATAGAAGTGTTTTATCTGGACGCTTGTTTGCTTCTCTGGTGGAAGCATTTTCTAAAATCTCACATGTTGTCCTAAGAGTAAAAAATCAATTTTTTCATTATACGAATATGAATAACATCTCAAAAATATTATCTGCAGTTGCACACATTAACATCTTGCAGTAACGTCTTTTGACCTAACTAAAAATTATTTGAGAAGGTATTTTAATGTTTGTTCTTTTGTTTGAGCTCCGTATGACTTTTTGAGTGTCATGGCGCAGAGAAAAGGATATTACAGATACTTCGAGCATGTCAACAGATAACAGTCTACATTCCTAAATTTTTATATTGTAGTGAACATACAAACAGCTGCTATTTAATATGTGAAATACGTAGAACTACACTAAAGTGTATTTTAGCTACCGCATATTGCACCATGCATCACTTGTGTGTTTCTCATGATTAGACTTCGGTAACCAGTTATACAGCATGTAGGAGTTGTTATGTCATCCGTGGCTACCTATGTTAAAACATATTATCTGTATAATTTATCTATAGAGAAGGAAAAATACGACTGAACGGCATCAAATGCTTAGTATAACAAAATATGCAAATCATTCATGCATGCGTACAAATCGAAATTACATGTCGTCACAGTTGGGATTGACATCAAGGTTTTCCTGTAAGACAGAATCGAATATTTTTGAAACTTGTTCTGCACTGACCATCTCTGATACAATTTACATTCTCGCAAAAAATAAAGTTTTAACTGGTTTTGAAATGCACATGCTTACCAATTATACAAATTAAGCACTTCGCATATTTTGTTATTAAGTTCATTGTATTAAAAATTTATGAGTAAAAATAATTGATTATTTAATCCGGTTTGGCATATGTAAAATACATATGGTACAAATTTAATGTTGTATTTCGTAAAATAATTTCAAGTTGTCATCTTCAGTATTTTTTGTTCTGAATATTAAGGATTTCTAAAATTTGAAGCTTTGATAAATATGAATTATAAGTCGAAAAGTGAAGTCGGTTTTTTTCGTGCTCACCATTTCCCACCTCTATTTGCAGTGAGACTCTTAGTGTTATTACCATACTGTTACAGATGGGTATGCCGCAAAGAGGAATTACCGAGCAACAACCTAGTTGATGAATCCTTTTTGCTGGCATATCTCTATACAACGTGTCAGGCAGCATGACTCTCTACGTAATACGACTGCACTACACGGTAGTCGATATTAATACATAATGTGCATTATAATATTACATTATTACAGCAGCAATCCCCTCAGCTATATGGAAAATGTACTTCAACATGTTAGGATAGAGTCTGCTGTGTACACAGTACATTAATGTAGTTACCTACATACTCATGTCAGTCTGTAGAATTGAGATAAAACTTCTCTTACGATTACGAATACGACGTCTAGTCTAAATATGACTCACAATGCCCAATGGCACATGCACATATTATACAAACGACTAATGTAGCTTTCCTATCGCAAATGTAAGTCTCACTTTTGAGGAGAGTGCAGTTATAGAAGGAAATGTATAGAGAGAGAATGAGAGACAGAGTAACAGAGTAACACATACGCTGTTATCGGCGGAAAGATCTTCTTCACGAACTAGATAGAACGAAACAGGGAGTCTCTCATCTGTTTCCATTTTGTAGAATTATTACAGTAGCAGTCGCTTTACTTTCCAGTTATGATTCCTCATGAATCAAACTGTGGCAAATTAATCGGCGAGATCCATTAAATGGAACAACTCCGGGTTCCTGCTTCACTCTTACGCCATCAAAGTTTTACAATGTTCTCAGCTGTAAATTATCGCTTTTATCAGACTTTCCGCTCTTTTTATAAAGACCCGGTGATTGCATAGAAACGTGGAGAGGGAGAGAAAGAGAACTAAAAGAAATGATAAACAAATCTGCTTGTAATACAAAACTCGTTGAATCTTCGAAACATTATTACGACACTACTAGGAACATTAACGTGCTAATAAAAACAAAAACCCTCGTTGTAGTTGTATAGGTCCATGCAGTTCTATTGTAATCTGAATTGCATTTTTTTCATTTTTCATGTTTACTACTTTTAATGCACAAAGTGTATAACTAAAGGATTGTAAGAAAGTTCTGTGTTAATATAATATTTTAGTACAATGGCTATTTCTGACTAGTTTGACGGGTTTAGAGATACGCGGAGTTTTTGTGGGGAGCTTGCTGGTGAATAATTCGTAAGGATCAGAACATGATTGTAAGTACATATGTAATGTAGTAGGCCTAGTGTGTAAGTGTTCATTTCTCTCTCTCTCTCTCTCTCTCTCTCTCTCTGCCGTAGTTTTGTATTCGAGGCTTTTGTTAGGGAAAACTTGTTGGAGAAGGGATCTTTCTTTTTTACCGGGTTTCCCGTATGCTTCCACTCCATTCCTAGGCAACAACAATGGTCTTTCTGCATAAAGAGTACGTTTTAGAACGTAAGAAGTTTAAAAAATAGTCAGTCTTCTTATCGATGAAAAAAGAAATGTTAGGATATTACATAGAATTGAGTTGGAATGGGAGGAAATAAGAAAAGTACGGAGCGACTGAAATTCTTATGGAATATCTTACACGCTCAACTCTTGCGTTGCAACTACTGTCCTACTGGAAGTACTTCTTACGCGTTTACTTATATTTTCACTTAGTATGTCAGACAGAATGGTATTCCCTTCTGTACATTGGACTCACTTCTTTCCTTCGAGAGAAATACTTTATTCCTACTTCCACAACTGTACGTCTCTACTAGTCTCTACCAGTAAATTCTCAAAAAATCATTCACGGCAATTCTATGGTATATCTTTTCCAACCGTAGTACACGTTTGTATAACGAAACATAATCCAAATCTAAAGATTATAATAGGGAAATGATAGCAACGTTCTAACATTAAGTATTTATTATTACTGCATGCTTACACTGTATATTTATACCCTTATATTAGTATGCCTACATATCTAAAGAATTCGAATTCATTTACTTGGAAACGTAATAGAGATAACACAATATCTCCTTCTATATGGATATATTTTATACAAAATTTTATGCCTTTCTTGGTATAAACCTAGAACAGCATCACTAATATTCCTTTAATAAAGTTTCTCTACACTTTGGCTATAGTAAAATATCCTATGTATTATACAAACACACATATACGGGTAATAATCAATATATGCCGTATATAGACGTTCCATATTGATCGCAATTGGTTTTTGCAAATCTAAGTAGCTAAAATGTTCCAGCAGCATTGGACCAGACGGGTCTACTCAGAAAACGGGATCTACTAACTGAACACAGTATAAGAAACAACGTAATAGAAGAAAAGAGATAGGAAAATACAGTCAGATGAGGTGGAGGTACTTAGTTAGGTATACACACAAAATACATATTTATAAGAAAAGTCTATATGTATACAAGAAAGTACTAAAAAATCCAGCAGTATGTGTTTGTATGAATGTGGCTGTGTGGAATATGAAGTAAAGCTCGAGCCAAGTCGCTAGGTAGCTCCGATAATAAAAGATACTCAGTAGGTATACTGTGTGAAAGTCAAGTATGTGTAAGTGTGTGTAATTTATTCATCATGCGAAGAGAGACTATGAAATGAAATGGAGAGCGTGAGATGAGGAGATGCTGAGAATCATAGTAGTCAGCAGTATAATATATAAAGATAAATTATAGGTAGATTTATATATACTAACTAAGTAGAATTTAAAGGTATATTATATCTCCTTGTAGTATTATTCCTTCGCACAGAAAGTAAGTACACTACTTTACTTACCAGGGCTGAAAAATGATTTTCGAGTTCAGTTGACTTGAGAGAGTTGAGCTGACACGGAGTGACAGACAGAGTAACGGTAACACTAGCAGTGAGAGATGAGCACCACGCTATTACATGTTAGCTGCAGTATAGGGCAATAATAGTACAAAAGCGTCTTTCTAATCTCTAATGGAAAGATAGAGAAAGAACATAAGATGAGTCGAGACGACTACACTGCCACATCCACACCACTACTTTCTACTTCTAGTGCTACTAGAGATCTGCTGCAAAAGTCGTTAGGTTCTGTGATGGACCTGCAGTTACGGCCTATGCTTCTATCTACGACTATCTTTTCCAGATAACATTGGACCGCAATGTGTGTAATCACTTTATACCTTCCCATCATCGTCTCAGCTCTCTTTATATATTATTTACATTCGTGGCGTAGAAATTTACAACCAAGAACAGAATTGGACAAGTGTTTCGTTATCACTGATATAGAATTAAAATAAACCAGTGGTAAAAGAAGTAAAAAAGGTTCGTAACCAAAAATGGAATTACAAAAGGCAAGTTTTTCATTTAAATGATCTCAGATTGGATATGAAATAGGTCAGTATTAATGTCACAACTATAGGGAAGCTGTAAAAAAATGAATTATGACTAGCTGACACTACTAGAAAACCATCCATGGGTCTAACCAGGGCGAACTCGAGTAAGTAGTGTACTACTAGGGCGGGTCAAGATAGAAAATTTAGAGACGGCAAGTTACTAAACCCGGTGGCGCCATTTGAGGCGGTAAGGT
>JABASD010002858.1:0-23459 GCA_019776165.1 Pogonognathellus flavescens
CTGTTGATGTGCATGTTTGAAATTACCGGTCCCCCAATAATTTCATCCATTTCGTCCATTTCATCCACTGGATGGATAAAATTGACACATTTAATTTCATCCGGAAGAAATGGAACCTTGCTCAATAGGTTGATTCAACAAATTTTACTCCGGAATTAATTATGAAAAAATTCGGCATTTTAGCAAATGCTGTATAAAGTGCGTATCACTTTCCAGAACTTTAAACCGATTCTCTTTGTGTGGAATAAATTGAAAGTTGCATTGAAAATCATGGCAAAGAGTTTAAAGCCTTTGTATCATTACTATGCGTTGCGTGCAGACCTTTTTCTATAAAAATGTACATTGCATTACATTATTCTTCACAGAAGAGGCGTATTATGTATATATATGCACATATGGATGTGCTGGAGAATAGAAATAATCATGATATGAATGAACATATCAGTAAGGGTGCATACACAGATAATATTAAAGCTACATAGACCAACAGACCCCTAGAGAATATTATTTGGTAAAGATAAGTCTGTGTACGCAGAGAGACGGCATGTGTGTGGGCGAGAGGTGTTGAGCGTCACTGTATCAGAGTGGCTTGGCCTTTTCTTCGTTTTTTGTCCATATGAATAAATTACTGGGTTTATACGAGTAAATGACTCTGGAGCATACAATACTTCAGTAATAATAACAATAATAACGAATACACACTAAATAAAATGAAAACTTATCAGTTAGAACTCAGAACAGATACGAAATGCACGTACGGCAATAAATGCTCCGATTCCAACTAACCCAAGTTCAGAGTTCATCTTTTATCTCACATTCTACAGAAATTATATTATATAGGTATACACTTCTAATATACGATGATAAAATCTAGTGCAGTCCCATCTCAAATTGAATATAATAAAATTATGTGTAGACTGGTACTACTACTTAAATGCAGATTATCTTCTAAACTGCATTTTCCACACTGGAGAAAATTACCATTGAACTTATTAAACATTCAAACAACTTTACAAATCATTGTCGCATCTTTTGTATGTACAAAGTATATAGTAATTTATTCTAATGTGATATTGCATGATGTATCTTATTATTTATAGTAATTACTCTGCTGTTACAAACAAATTAAATATTTTTTAATCGTACATATAAAATGAGAACGATCAAGAGGAAGAATTCATTTAAAAGGCAAAACAAAAAGATCTGCTGTGAATATTATTATAAAATATTATTTTTTATAAAAACTAGTAATACAAAATGGAGAAAATATTTAATTGTATCCTTGTTCTATAGGCGTATATATTAGTGAAGTTTATATGTATATCTACCTGATACAGTTATAAATAAAAGAATAGTGTAAATGACGCAAGCTACAGAGCAGACAACTTATGCACAGTGCATTTGTATGTAAAACGTATTAAATGTAGTGTAAAAAACATATAAATACGGGTGGGTGTGCGGTGTGCATGATACCTAATGGAAAACTCACGTTAGCTAAAAAGTTCAATCCACATTAAACTGCTGTGCATGTACATCCTATATAAACACACACATTTCTATTTAGACACACGAATAATTTAAACATTACAACTAAACTTTACTATATACCGTCTTTTTTAACTTTCGTGCATGCCTTACACATTACTGTACAAAGTATGATATACACAGATATATCTACACCTACACCATCTAAGGTACAATATATATTTAGATTTACATTTACTTACACATAACAACAACAACAACAGACTTACATGAAACCAAAAAACAGAGGAGATTGGTATAAAAGACACAAAAAATCAACCCGAAAATTAGTCTTAGCAAACTATACTTATAAGTTCCACGCACACATGTAGCACATGTGTGATTTAAACTTTATAAGCAATGCAAACTTACCTTAACACAGTATAAGTAGACTCTATATGGATTTAATAAATATATTTGTATAGAAACACATGTAATGTTTGTAACTCTACAAACATGCATATAAGTATACAAGTCTGTTTTAGAACTTTATGTAGCTTTCGTAAAATTTTAAAACAAAAAACGGACCAGAACGAACCGATTATTTTGTATGTACATATGTACAAAAACAGTCTCTAATGTACCATCAACATGAAGAATCATCATATCATCATGGAATCATCATAACACACATAATATAAATGATAGAACGTATGATTATCAGAAAAAGAAGAAACCATGTGCATGTATAGTACAAATGATATAAACTAAACTATATAACACACGCATAAAATAAAAGAAGACCATGGAGAGAATGACGATTCCCTTTTCTTACGACACGACTGAGACGGACATAAACGCAAAGCGAGTGCAATTGTCAATACTAAAGTCTTTTACACTCATACAGTATCACTCGTGTGTGTTTATAATATACAACGTGTGCTCTTTGCTCCATACACACTTTGCTTTTATCTCTGTCTCTAGTAACCAGTAAACAGCAAAATGCAAAAAACTGAAAGGTTTTCCCTAGTCATATAAAGATTTCATAGTTCATGTTTTTCTCTCTGCTAACATTTATAACTAACTACCCTTATAAAACACAGGATATTTTTATAAATATTTCCAGAGAGTTCCTCCAGAGAGATTCAAATGTTGAAAAGATGTAATATTCCATCACCCGTACAATAAAATACAAAAGAGCACATGTTTTATTTGTGAAAAGCCCAGAAAAATATTCCTAGCCAAGAGATGCTGTTGTGTAAACGTACTTTTGCCTTAGATTTAAACGAAGCAGGGAATCTGAGAAAAGAAGAAAATGCAAAAGATTCCCCAAGGCGGTAGAAATAGTGGTAGTAGTAAGTAAGTGTGTAGTGTGCCCGAATGTTGTTAGCTTCTTCGAAATTTAGCTAGAGAATACACAGATGGATTTCCTTGCAAGAAGAAGAGAGCAAAGTATTTAAGCGTAGTAGTAGTAGTAGTAAGGAGTATGTGAATACACAACAAGCACATTATACATACACATACCGTAAACGTAAATTCATTTACCTTTATTACTAGAAGAGTTTAGGTAAAAATAAGTAAAGTATAGCAACAGAGAGAGAGAGACTTTAGGAAAGAAAGGTTTTGTGTGTCTGTGTGTATGTTCTGAGAGTTGACTCATTGCTATGTATATAAAATGCACATAAATATGTACAGCGTGTCGAGTAATGTAATAAAGCAAAGGAAGAAAAGAGTAAGTAAGTAGTTTGGTAAAGTAAGTAAGAAGCCTGATATAAAATGAAGTCACAAAACGAGTGACTGAATTGAACTCTGAAGGCAGATGGAGATGGAATGGGGGATATCGTCGCCTGAAGGCTTCTCCGGTACAGGCCACTGGCCTCTTCTCCACACTCACCAAACACCAACAACCAATCCGCAATCCAATACTCACTCAGATGCTCTTATTTCACATCAACCATTCTTCCAACAACACCTCTCCTCTTCTATACCTCTCCTCTACAGTCTCCACTTTAATAAATAAATATAGAAATTCACATACAACAACTACCACACTCCTTTTAGTAATCATACTACACCTTCTCTTCTACTAGTACACTTCATTTACCTATTTATTTTCATATTACTATTACTACACAAAATAATAATACTTAAACAAATATTATCATAACACCGATGCGATGTCCTACCTAATGTATGCGTTTTATACTTACCTACTGTAGTCTCTTTACACTTAGAGATGCAGATTGCTAAAGCAAATCAATTAAAAATTGTAATGGCTATATTTAATTTTAATGTGTATTTATGTAGTACTATTTTGTATTGTTTTGTCCTTGGATAATATACCAACTGTAAAATATGTTTACGGATCATTACAAAAAATGTGTACATATTTTTTCCAGTTCCAACGTACCTGCTTATTGAAAGCATTAATGATTTAAATTGTTCTGTGTAATTTTTCTTTGTAACGTGTATGTAGAAGGAGAATTTTAGCAGTACTGGATTGATTTGACTCACAAAAATGTTTACATTATTTTAGGAAGTTGAATATTTTCTTGCAAATACTTATTAAATCGTACAGAATGCTAATACCTGATTGTCAAATACGATCATGAAATATCTATGCAACTTTTTCATATGTAATAGGAATATTATACTTAACCTATATAATTATTGTCATATAATGTCACAAAACAAATTAAAATAAAATTGCGCAATTTTTACCTGTGTTTTGCACCTACATCTCATTTTTACGAGTATACACATAAAAGTAGGTAGATAGTACCTTTTCTGTAGTATTAGCTGCACACAGTGCCTATAAGTACCGTTTGATCAGTTTATATATGTACTCTAGTAAAGTAGTGTAGCATTTGTGTTATATTATTTTACATCGTATACAAACACACAGGTGTATTGTTATAAGCAAGGAGGAATACAATACAACTATACAGAATACGAATACTACTAATGATACTTTACTGTGATTGTACATGGACAGTTTTTCAAGTACTACTAGAAGGTAGTGCTACACTAAGTACATACATACCTTTATACCTTTACACATGTAGGCAGGTACTTGTAGTAGTAGTGCAATAGTATTTTATGTATAGTAGGTAGGTACTTCCATAAGGTAGACGTGTATTTCATTTTGTACAGTTGCAAGTTACATTTTGCCTGCAAAGAGATTTTAGCATTGGCAATGCTGACTCGAGTACACATACACGAAATGCTGCAGAGAGTTCTAGTAAGAACGTGTAGTATTGGTAGTAGTAGAAACCTGTGTGTAGAATATTAGTTGTGTGTTGTGTTTATGCGTTCTGAAAAAGAGCACACAGAAAAACTCAACCTACTTTCATTCCGAAGCAACGATTAAGAGAGAGAATAGCTCAGAGAGAACTCAATTTCTTTTGCACAATCTTCTCGAAACGTCATTCCTAGATTTTCCTTATGCAAAGCCGTACAATGCACACATTTCAAACTTAACTTGTCAAAGTTGAGTCTATACGGGTATAATATTCCTTAGCGATAATATTGTACTCTCTTGTAATTTTCTGCGAATTGTCAAAAATGACTCGTTGATCTGAATTTAGAGTAAACCTGTAACTTCTTATACTTATAGAGAAGACTACCTATCTGTGTTCCATAAAATGACAACTAAATTATATACTGCTATGTATTACATACGTTCCTATATGTTACTATTGACGTATTGCTGATAAACGTGTAAATAAAAGGATTAAATCGATTTTGTATAATACATTTCGTACTTAGTGAGAAAATGAACTGCCTTTGAGAATGAAATGATTAAAATTGCAGACAGGACACCTACACGGCTTATTGTTAGTCTACATGTCAAAATGTGTTTAACTATACGCAACAAATGCTGACAGAGTTGTATGATTGACTCCATGACAGTTGGTAAACATAATCAGACATGTATTGACATTATTTAGTATTTTCTATCGGTTAATAAAGGTGAAGGACTCAAATGAACTCATACAAACCAATTCAATGACTGCAAAAATTTCCATCTGACAACAAGTGTCAGTTTGCTTAACAAAAACGAAAACAAATACGAATTGGCCAAACATATTATGTTAATCGTGGAAAAGTTTCGAAAAAGTGTATGAATGAATTTATTACTATACGATTCATTACTACAAACTGTAAACAAACATTGAGACATACAAACATTATTTAAAAGATTAATTGATAAAACAGTTTGCAAAATTATACTACTCCCAAATCGATATTTAGTAGTACCTATGAACAAAATCTAATTTTTAGTTTAATACATATTTTCTCCTTGAGATTCCATATATACCTTGCAAGCTTTACTGAAATGCTATTCTATTTAAATGTAACTCTATATACAGTCTCTGTGTGTTTACATGAAAATATGCATGGCAAAAGCCATAAGAATATTGCTGTGTTTGTAAACAGAAACAAATTGCAATGTGCCAACACACAATGCCCAAAGTTCCCATGAAATTATTGCAGCGCACAAAGTGCCTTGTCATGTACACAACAAGAACGACAAAAAGAAAACAAACCCAGAGCAATTGCAATGCAAACCTCCTCTCAAGTAAAATTCTAAGTATGTACCGAGACTACCTTTTTCTATATAAACATTATTAATCTTGTAAGCTAGTACATTTGAATTAATTATGATTATATTCCTGCTGGTAAGTAAATCCTATAAGGTAAAATTTAGGCGTGAAGTATAAAACTGCATAGGTACTAGGTGAAACGGATGCAAAAGTGCATTGCAGTCAACTTATAATTTCAGCTTGCACTAGATTAAAGTAAGTGTAATAATTATAATTTTCTTATGCCTATATAACACATACATACATATTCACATGTAATTTTGTTTACATCTAGAACTCGATATAGGTAAGTGTATGCACATGAACTTTATTTGCGTATAAGGCAATAGTAGCATTACTATTATTATTATTTTCATTGTAAGATAAAATAAAAAGAGAAATATTGAATTGTCTATATAGCTATATATCTGTACTTATATATACAGAGCTGTAATTTTGATACAGTAAAGGATTTAAGTCTGTTGTACACGTTGACATGAGTTTTACTCCCAAATATATAAGTAGCAAAGTAAAGAGCAATGGGAATACACTGGCAATACCTATGTACATCCTCCTACTCTTTACGCTTTGAAGTTATGTGTACAAAACGAAGTTATTATGATTATGTGTATTGTGTATACTTTATGCATGTATAAACAACTAAGTGTGTTTTGATATAGATTTCAATACTACTACTACAAGTACAACTACTACGTACTACTACTGCACATAATACACAGAAATATACATACGACACACAGAGAGTACACATTGTACACCATGGCGCGTTCTCGTCGTGGTATCTCGCAAGTTCGGTCAATGACTCGCGTTTTGTTCGTCCACGATTAAATTGATGATGAGTGAGCAAGTGAGTACATACAAATGCATACAACACGTATAATAAATACACACTATTCTCTCTACACACTACTTACTACACTCTTCTCTCTCTTTCTACGTAAAATCATGTGTCGTCATTCGCGTGTGTGTGGTGTACGTTTTTGGTGGCAGAGTGTAATAATATAAACAGACAGACAAAGATTACTGATGTAAAAACTAAAGCTACCTGTACATACATAAGATAGTATACGATGCAAATGCAATTTTGACTTTTGGGTGGGTGAGAGAATGTGGATCATTTATATTAATAAAAAATATTACTGAAGGTAGCAAACAAGCTTCAGGACAGAAGCAAGTAAATCATATTATTCTTTTTTCGTATGAGTCTTGTGTGTGCAATTTGTACTCGATATGTTTGTGTTGCAATTTTATTATTACGTTGTATCAGTACAAAAATAATGAAGGAGAGATCAAATTTTTCATGTTGTATTGGATTTCTTACTTGAGAATCTATTACTATATAACGCTTGTTACATGTAGAATTGTCTGACGTTTGTAGACAGACACTTAAAACCATATAGATCACTATCACTTACGTACATACATCGTTTTATACGCACACAAATATTATTATCATTGTAAACAAAGTTGTTATTATTGTAATAGAGGTAAAAGATATACCAGAGAATGTGGAATCATCAACAACACTTATTTTTCATACCGCCTTTGATATTTCGCACAAACAAAGCGTAAATTGAAATACAATACTCGCAGTAATACCACAGTCCTCTAGTAATACTGTTTTTTCCGAATTTTAATCAGGTCCCAGAATTTTCCAAATCGCACTGGATTCGTTCTTCTGTTGACATTCTCCTTTAGCACGAGTTCAAGTTCATTCATTTCATATAAGTCGACTCTATCGGGTTAATAGTCATAAAATATGTAATATGTGTATGTAAACATTTTATTATACTACATAATTATATTCTTTGTGTGTAAGAATCAATGTTGTAATAATTGTAAACACATAGCAATTGCCTATGCTAAAGAAAAAATAATGCCAAAAGTAAATTGATGTAATTTTCTTCAGTTTTCGCGTTCGGTCTTTGTGTACGGTTTGAATCTCTGTTTTCCCCATGCAATAACCATACAAACTTACGACTGTACAAATTCTTATGAGACTACAGAACTAATAAGCCCTTATACAAAGAAATCATTCGTATTTTGGTTATCTTTTTTTCAAAATGCCAATAATTTCCTTAAAATATTTTCTTGAAAATCATTTAGGCATAAGAATAACAATAACAAGTAAATATTTCAAGGGAATAATTCTGCATATAAAAATACCATTGTTTGGTTATACATTGTAAAATGAAGCATGGTAAACATTCGCATTGCATTGGTAAAAAGAGTAGTAGTAGAAGCATGAGATGGTTGTATGAAGAGGATGATAAAAGGTACAAAGGTGAGGCTACCATATAAAAAGCTGAGCAAAAATGAAATGACTTTGACACTATATTCTTAGTGGTAGTATTTGGTTGTATTTGTGTGTCTGGTGGTGTATATCCAGAAAAGAAGATGTATACCTATACAAATAAAATAATATACTCTTACACTGATATAATACAACAGTCTGCTAATATAAAAAGATAAAGGCTAAAAAGACAGAGCAGACAAATGCTGATACTGCACTGTGGACAAGGCTCGCAAGGTGAGCAACTAAAATATCTCGTCAGTCAACTTAAAAGTTTTGCGTTACAAAGTAAAGTGAGTGAACTGACTGGCTATGAGCTTTGGCTCTGTTTGAGTGCAACATTGTGTGTGTATGTTCAATGTTCTTCTTCTTGTGTTGTATTATTTGTGAGATTTGTACAGATAGAAAGAAATGCTCTTATTTACGTGTGTTGCTTTACAATGTGCTCCAACAGTCTCGTCTGTCTACGTCTGGTAGCTTCTTTCGTTGCGTTTTTCCTACGTGTGCTGTGTGTGCATAGAAAAGTCCTTCCTATATACAGAAATCTTATCTCTATGTCTTACATTGCACTTAGTAATGTACAGTAGTAGTCATTTTATACATATATAAAGGAGGAATACTTACTAGTATATAGAGAATACCTAACTAAGTAATTTCTCTATGTAAAGTTCTGTACTGTTCGTCGATTTTTCTCAATCTTTCTATGAGTTCAATGAATGCGTTGCCTTCTCCATCATGTGGCAGTTCAAGGAATCAACGATGTAAATAAAGTGTAGCTTACTACACGGACTTTTTTACTATACGACCATGTACACAAAGATTCATGTGCTTTTTTTAGTAAATATAAGCATTGGAAATATTTTTGAGTATGTATACAGAATTTTTGTATATTGAAATTGTAAATGCACCTGATTTATTTAAGCAAAGAATTTCTGCGAATAGAAAGCAAAATTTTGGGGAATTATTTGTGTATGTGCATCGATTTACAAAAATACATGAATTTGTATTACATTTACATATTGAAGTAGGTACTTAAATCTCTATACACTTTTAATCCAATACTACAGACATACATGACTCACTAAGAGTGTTGTTGAAGTTTGTAGTGTTAAAATGCGTGTGGTATTCGTAAAGATATATGTATGTGTATAAAAAAGGAAGCTTATTGCTTTTATGTGTTTTAGGTAGATAAATGTACTTAAGAATACATAACCTTGCTTTATGAACCAAGGTTTAAGTTTAAATGTTAGTGTATTCTGTATTGGCTTGGAGTGCAGACACACACTGAATTATTTTGCATAGAAAAGAGATTCTCCATGATGACGTCATTTTATCACGCAAAGGGGAAACACAATCGCTACCTCAAATTCTACAAGATCAGCCTTTGTCTTAAACAGATTCTCATGAAAGTTCTTTACTCATGGTTTCAGTTGGCACAGATAGTATTATGTGGAAATGTATTTAAATTCTATACAATGATACACTGACATTTTTAATTCCGTTTTCTGAGTTCTTTGTACATATTTCAGAAAATAATATCGCAGAACCAATAATAATTTCATGCATCTGAATCGCCAATGCAATAAAAGCAGTACTGCATATTACCTTACTATCTGCTCTTTGTAAAATGTAGCAATATTTATGTTCAGAGTATTTTTGACAATGGCTTTTAATATTGAGACATATAATAATATAAGGAGAATAAAAGTCTTAGTTCGTATATTAAGAAATTAAAGATGCGACCTTTTCTTTGGATAATAAAATTAGAGAAACGGATTCAGAGACACAAAGAAATATGTAAAGCGTAACAAAAGGCTCGTTATTTTAGTACAAGGATTAAGTTCTAGTAAATATTTTCGCGTAAGAAACGACACAAACAAAAATTAATCGCCTAAGTATATGACGATCATGTATTTAACTGCATTAACTTACTAAATGCGTTTACTGTATAACTAATATCGACAATACATTATTAGGTAGAATTATTACTATTATAGGAGTTTAGGAGTATTATTAGTTTACAAAATTTGACGAGGTAAGCAATGTGTGGTCACCACATTCTTAATTGTTAATTTGAACACTTCATATACTGCAGCAACGTCTTTTCAAACCGATTTAATACAATTTAATGGAAACAGGCAAACTAAATAAAAATAATTTGTCTGATCCTAGCATGTTGTGGATATATGTAGCAGAAAAAGTATAGAACACAATATATGTGGACTATTATTGCTTAGAAGACTTAAGGTCAGAAATAAAATGTATTAACTTTCAAGCATTGTTAATTTAGTTGCATTTAATTCATTTTAACAACTAGGTATATATAATATTATCATCTATGTACGCATATTATAGATTTCTGGTGCAGAATTATTTGTTTATACGTGTACAAAAGTAATGCATTTATTTACACTGTAGTATGTGTCAACAAAATTTTAAGTATAAGTATAACAAATGTACGAACGAAACTATAATTATAGAGCATTTGCAAATTTGTCGTAATACAAAGCTCAGACAATTTGGATTCAGATTTTAATTTAGCTGTGCAATAATCAGAGAAGTAAAATAAAAATCGTCCAAACTCGGTCTGACTGAATTCTTTAAGAGTGAAGCGGAAGAAGTATTTTTGATGATTCATGCTTTTTATAAGTTCATAGGTATAGGATGATTTTGTAGTGGATACGTCATTCTACACTCTGAGATGCACGATCACTGATCATGCCTATTTATAAGATTTCATGTTCCTGTTCACATGTAAAAATGCAAATAATTTACTATCCCAAAACTGAGACTTTGATGTTTTCCGCTAGATACAGTGCAATTCCTTTCCAATAAGTCATCCTCTTTGTTTGGTACAATAACTACAATAATGAGTAATGACTGCATACCTTTCTGTACAACACCCATATAGTAATTACACCTATAGGTACAAATTGTAAGTACACAAAATCTCTGTAAGTGTTTGTATCACAAAAGCAAATTGAGTCATTCCTTAGTAAAAAATTGGCCCCACCTGAATCAGCGATATATTTGTACTATATAATATTCTGCATAGGTATGTTATACAAAAACTTACATAGCATGGTATCGGTTATAGAGCTATAATATATAATTTTAAATCTTCTGTTTATCAATAAATATTACAATTTAATAAAGATGTATTACTTTTTCTCCTTTCAATCGCTCAACTTTCAATATTTTTATTATTTTATAACTACTGTCATTAGGTCCAAATTTTCCAGCCAAGCTTGAGTGAGACATTCATAAAAGTTGAACGCGCAGTCTATTATTGTATCCAGGCTAAATTACTTAATTGTGTCTTCAGTTTTCCAGTATGTCTGCTATTGAGTCAAGTAACGATGCATTTTGTATGCTACAGGTATATTACTACAATTATAACAATATTTCAACAAAGGCTATACACTTTTATTTCATCATCTTCCATAATAAAATCATCTTCCATACAAAGCAATTCACGGGTATGCAAAATCCTATGCCCAAGTGTCATATGCACTCATCAAGTTGAAATAAAATACTCTCTTTATGAGAAAACGGAATCTGTTCATAGGATTTTATGAACAAACTCAAAATGAGAAACACAATCGGAATTTCTTTCATTTTTTGCTGTGCACAATAAGGAAAAGACTCATGCAGTCGTATATAAAACAACCCTAATATAATATTTTGCCATATATTGTATAGGAAGAGACATTTTATACACTAGTATATAGTAGAACATTATTACCCCTACAGAGGAAGTGTCTCTAAACAAAAGTCATACAGCTCTCCTCACGTATTGTACACAGCACCATGCTGTATATTAACCAACATTGGACTACCTTACTTATCTCTGCATAATCTGCACGAGTACCACCAACCATTAGACATTGTACGTATGCAATATAATTCTTGTAGCAAGAAAGTGCACTGCAAAATGGAAATCCTCCTCCCTGTATAATATTGTACACAGTATAACTATCCCTTATTACCTTGTGCTTTGTCCTATGTAAATATGAAGGATTTACTATAGTGGTAAAATAAACTACGTATGTATGGAGATATACAATACAATACGAGTAAGGTAGTAGTAGTAGCCATGTAGCATTAGAGAGAGATAATCCATGGAGCTTTGATGATGAGAGAGTACTAAATAGCAATAATAATAATACTAT
Organism: Pogonognathellus flavescens; assembly: GCA_019776165.1. Classification (NCBI taxonomy): domain Eukaryota; kingdom Metazoa; phylum Arthropoda; class Collembola; order Entomobryomorpha; family Tomoceridae; genus Pogonognathellus; species Pogonognathellus flavescens. Next base: position 12,537 of record JABASD010002858.1, read on the forward strand.
GATCATGATCAGGTGGGGAATCTCATCAGAATCAACGCAAACGACAGGGCACAACACCTTTGCCATACAAACTACCTAGAATCGCGAATCAGGGATATTCCTCTCCTTCTATATACCACTACAAACTAAATACAATACTCCTGTTACTACTTACACATTACATTGTCATATTATACTACACAGTAAATAATAAAAGCTATACCTTTTATATATGGTAAAATTATTATTAAGGTATCAAGCAGCCGGCAGTAGCTATATGGCAATTCTACTCTTGCACTTAGGTATACCTACTGTGGCTATATTGCAAATTATATATCTGCTGTGTGTTAACTTCAAGCAAAAATCTTCACATGGCACTATCAGTATTTTACTAGCTAAAAGGAACATTCATACTAGAAAATTCATACTAGTACACTCCGTACATACATAATACATATCCCCAAACTATAATGATGCTAATACTCTTTCCGTCTTATTAGTATTAACTACAATTACTATTAGTACTGGTGCCTATATGTATACCACTATGGAAATTCCCCATTCCCATCATCCGCCTTTTGTTACACGATTTCTATACATTGCAATATATTTCAGACACAGAGATACGTACAGGTCTCTTTGAAATCTGCAACATAAATCCTTACTATTGCCGCTGTTTTAAGAGAAAGATATATAGTGCACGTGTAAGAGAATTCTCTAGTGATGTCTGTATTTTATTTTCATACATATAATTTGCAAGCATGGATCTGTGTTTTTTCTGGTAGTGACTTTAGTATGTATATAAACAATTTGGAAATTTTTACATTTATTCATTTATTTTGTGTTTGTACTGTATAAGGGCAGTAGAAGGAAAACCTAAGCTCTATAACAAATGAGATCTAACCCATTAGGATTCTATGAGCTTGAGTTTATCATGATAAATACATATGAGATTTAGAATTTTAGAATACACTGGCAGACAGCGGACCACAAAAGACACACAGGCCATACATTTGGAGAAAAGTAAAATAATTCTATTTTAACGCAAGGGGTACATCATGCTTATATGTAAATGTAAACATTGTCTTTGTTCAAGATATAGCAGTTTGTATGAAGTTGGATGTATAAGTCTGTTGGGTACTTATTTTGCATCGTTGCATGTTGCATTTATTGTTTGTTAGAATCTAAATGCATTCTTTGTGTCTTGAGTATGCAAAATGCATGTGATATTGTTATTTGTACTTATAATAGCCAGATTTACCGTAAGATATTCATTCCATGTTTACTAAAGCTTGCTTGAGTGCAATGCATTACTATTTGTGCACATTTTCTTTGTGTACAAACAACACATTTTTGTCAGATGGGTATAAGACTTGCACTGTTATTGTGTACTGCTACGACTTCAGTATAAGACAATCAGGTAAATCATAATAAATACTAAATAGGCACTCGACCGATGAATTTCATGGGGATTTCGCAATTCACACCCAACAGCCTATGACAAAAATGTGTGCAAAAAATAACAAATATTCTGCTTTAAATACACAATTAATGCACTTTTGCAATCTAGTCTTTGTATACAAACAAAACAATCAAGCAATCCAAAGATTCAAAAAACACAGGTAGATATACCTTATACACGGGCACTGAAAAAAATTATTTAATTTCCTTGAAATATATAGTAAATTAGAATTAACCAAGATAAAAAAAATACCAAACTTAAATATACTCTATATCTTTCATATATTATCTCATATCTCAATCTAACAAATAGATGATGTATCTCTCATATATCTCATATAGCTCCTATCTTACAAATAGATATATCTCTCACAGTTTTGCATCTGTGTAAAATAAAGAGGTTTGTGTAGATTTTATTTCATGTGCAAAAATACTGTTTGGCCTTAGAAGTCATTATGGTAAAATAGCAAATATGTTTTTACCGTCAACATTTTAATTACATACTGTGTAGGAATCTTTGAATACAATTTTGGCAAATGACTATATAGGTATTCTTTTCTACTAATAGATTTGGCAAATTAAAATTGGATATTATAAATGAGGGTAAAGGATGAAAGATGACAGGTTGACCTGTTGTAAGGAAAAGTCATGGGGATGATTGACTGGAGTGGTTGATACGGTTGTGATTGTAAAGCTAAAGTACAGTGCAATGTGTTCCGTCACCCGAGACACAAAATCCCTGTGTGTGTAGTGCATATATATGCGATACACAAAACACCAAACAGAATTGCAAAGAGAACACGTATTCATTTAGCTTTTCTGTTAGTTGCTGCCTCCACTTTATTTTATATACACTTGTAAATACACACTACATCAACTTGTACACCGTACCTGTACTTCCGGCTTTTTTATTTTCAGCCCCTTCTATACCTAAGCTTACATGTACCCCCTTCTATTGCAATTCTCTCTATACAGCGTGTATATAAGTACAGAGATATATCAAAATAATAGCTCTTTTAGCCCAACCCCATATGCATGGAAGGGTTGTGTACAGATTTACTATGCCCATATCATCATCGCGCTTTTATATATTTATTACATACATTGTGTTATATTGTAATAAAATTGCTTTAGCTGTACACATGAAATGCAACATACTACGTGTGTCTTCTAACTACTTTTCTGTTGGTGTAGCACACATAAGTAAGTTTTACAAAAATCCGTTTGGAATTGTTTTCTTGTACTTATTTGCTTCGTAGGATCTGAATAATGGTTTAGAGGGATTTACTACTATTTACGTTTCATAGCAATTGTTACGTTCCATGTCCTCCTGCATGTATGTGTATTATGTGTGTCCTTATATTCTAGTTACTTCAAATCTTTATCGTTCTCTAACTGTACTCTGTACTTTTAACAATCATCAATATATCGTAGTTAATGTACATTTAAAAACACAGTGCTTTTTGGATTTTTATGTGTACTTTCAGCTTCCTTACACGCTTACATGTGTAAAATCACATGTAAAATATTATCATGTTCTTCCGATTGCCATCAAGCTTGGAAAAAATTGATACATATTTTATAGAGCTCTTTTATAGACGTTATGACGTTAACAAGCCTTATTAAAATTGTATAGCTTATATTTATTTACAAATAGAATTATTAGCAGGTTGATGATACTGCCTTTCTCAACTGAAAGTATAAAAACTAAATTTAATCTATACAAAAAATAGCGAAAATTTTTATTCTTCAGAAATATTGCAAGTATTTGCACTGCTTCTTTTACATAATGAATTTTATTTACTTCATTCACGAATTTAATGAAAAACTCATTTCTTTTACGAAAGAAAATTGCACTGAAGTGTTTATCAAGCATTTTAATTGTACTATTTAACACTAAAATCATAAAAATGTTAATATTTGTGTATCTAAGACCATTTAGCCCTGCAAATGCAAGTATAACCTACCAAATGTATGTATCAGTTTATATACTTAGGTATTGCACTGACGCAAAATGAATGAATGGGAATGAATGGGAAATGAGATGACAGGAGCAGATCGAACTGAAACAGCAAAGGGAGAAACTACAGTGATTTGTGGAAATGTTCATTGGTTTGTTTTGTGCACGTGTCATTTACATGAAGTATAAGGTCTGGTTGTCATTCATGAATGTCATGCAAAAATAAATTCGCACAGTTGAAACTGAAAGATGCAAAAACTGAGGAGTGTATAGAGTAAGTGTGACTTTTCGCTTATCACAGTATACAGAAAATATTGACGTATTGATTTCATTCATGCTTTACAACATATATTAGTACTAGCATCATCTGATGAATGCTTTAAGTATAGGTAACATTAGTCGTAGTCACAAAGATTAAAGTTCACTTTTACAGTGAGCGAGGAATTCATCTGCGGAGCAAATGAGACTTGAATCTTCGTAATACGCTTAGTGTTATTAGAATATGTAACAGTAATGAAGTAATGCAACATATTATTAATGGCAGATCCTGATGGGATCATTCTTACAATACTTTTGACATTTCTGTACATACCTACGTCATCGTCTCAAAAAACGTCTCGAGATTAGATATTATGGAACATGTGAGCTGTATAACTGTACGAGTTACATGCAAGTAAAAGTTATGCCACATACAAAAGTAGTTTTACTATTGGTAATTCCCATATCAAGGGAATTGAATGAAATGATGCCTATACCTTTTATTTTCTTGTAAAATGTAACAAATTCCTTTTCTTATCCTCAAATGATTAAAGTCATCCCTCAATTAATTGTGCTTTTGCCGTAAAATACTGCAACTACTAATGTTCTCCTACTGAGACTACAAATAAAATGTTAAACTGCTAATTTCTTTCCTAATAGAAAAAATCATATTGAAGATTTTAGATTTGTTGCTAACATATTTTATTAACTTTTTTTATTATTACTACATATTTGTTGTTTTCTTTGTGTAATTTTCTTTCAAAGTAAAAACTCTCAATCACCATTTTGAACCACCGCATTATATTTGGAATTCGTATTTTAAACAGTTTTATTTTTAACAGTAAACCTTACTCGGTACTCGGTAATATATTCTATGAGTCCGTCATGGCTATAATAATCGTGTGACAAAAATCAGAAAACAAAATTTATGATCTCCTATTAGCTTTACCTTGCACGAGTAATTACAGATCTTACAAAATCATGTGAAAACAATTAGGTAGATTTGTTTAAAAATTTACTAAGAGAAACAGTATACAGGTATTAGTATAGCTATACCTATATGTAGATATTAAGTTATCGATGAGAAGGTGATTATATTAATAATATACTTGGTAGAAATCATTATGATTAGAAAATTATTATGTAGTTTGCATAGTGGGGGAGTGCAAAGAGCAAAAGTGTGTAGAATGAGAATGTTGTAAAAAGCAACAAGTTGAAATTAGGATGAGATGCTGAGCAAGAGACTCACACGAGATGTGATATGGGACAGAGCAGAGTAGATTCTTGTGGAAGTAATCAGCATGGTTGTTTCGAACAAAAATATTATTTTCATATGATCATATAGAGCCCTAGTCAAAAGCCATGCCGTAATAGTATGTATAAGCTGTCTCGTCTCGTGTAAGTAGAATTTAGAAAGTCGTTGTTATTGTTGTTGCATAGAAATTCCTATCTTCCTTTAGCTATACGTTTGCCATACGCCCTGCTGTCTTTTCTTGTTGATCTTTAATCGTGGCAGAATAATTGATAGACACACAATGCACAATATACTCCTAAAACATTTCTCATTCCATTAATTATTCTTATATAGTGGACATGAAAGTATCATATTCATGTATAGCACTTAGTCTCCCACCGAGTACTTTCTTAACTTAAGTTGATGTCTTGGTTTATGAAAGAAATTAGTTTGTAAAATATTCATTTGAAAGCAATTCTGAAAAAAATTACTTATTATACCTAAGAGGACTTAATTTTACAGTAAATATTTTTACGTGGCAAAATATCTCTAAAAATCTTCAGCATCCATTAGCAAATCTTTGTATAGATCAAAGACTTACATATTCCACGTTTACCCGTTTTTAGCACATAGGCAAATTAGTGTTTCGTTGTTGTGAATTTTGAAAAATATTTTATGAAGACACGTTGAATTTAGAGTTGATGTATAGACCATAAGCCTTAAAATTTGTTCATTCACAAGAAACTCGCACAGGTATATAGAATCTTTGAATAAAACCTATAAGCTGCTTTATGCAAATATTTACGACTTCTATTTTTACTGTGGGGTCATTTTACACATGCAATTCTTAATGGTAGGCCATGGTCATCAAGAGCCGGATTAAAAAAGTACATCTGCTAATATAACAGTAACAGGCACCACCAGTATATAAATTAGACTTGATCGTTTGACAATTGATATTCTATATGATCCATCAGTGAAATGCCAATGTGGATGGTTAATACGATCTAAATGACATGGCGGCACATAAATCTTTAGTACACAGAGTGAAAACGAGTATTTTTGCAGTAGCGGCATAGTATCTACATAATAGTTTCTTGATCGTCCTCATCTACACTTCAAGAACTATTCATACGACACACACAGTCAGTCTGTGCACTTCAGCACACATTCCCACTCTGATAAAATGGCAAATGCTGTGTATATGTAGTGCACAATGTAGTGTAGCGTTCGTTGCAGTGAAGATATTGCAAAAAACGAGCCCAACCAAAACACGACTGACCCTGTGCCAATTTTTCGGAAGTATCACGACCAAACTCTACTACAAAGCTACTAAAACGAACAGTGCGGCTCTGCAGCCACGGCTCTCACAACAATTAACATTAACACAGTCTCAAGTACGTAGACACAGTCTTAGTCTTAAATACTCCAAAACATTACACGTGTGCATTATAATGCGTATGGAACACACATATCAATATTTTACTCGCTTTACTACGAAAACTGTCCCGTAAACTGTCTTAACCATAATAATGTTATTAATTAACCAAATTTTACCAGCTCTATGTATACGCAGTTTAGTTACCTACTTTCCGCATGTTTGTACACAGTATTCTCATTCTCACACTTTCTCAATTCTCAAGTTATGTATATTGATGCCTGCCTTGCCTTGTCGTAAAGAAAAGACTCAAAAACATTTAGTCACTATCCTACCACTACCATATACAGGAATTTTCATATTATGCATTTCATATAGAAATGAACAATTTCAAATAAGAGCTGTGTCACATTTTTATGAATTTTCTTCTCTTCCTCAATTTTTCGGCGTGTTTTTCGAGAGTATTACTCAAAAAGTGTAGAAAAATCTTTTGCAGGAATTCTCTTTCGATTTTTATACTTGTGTCCTACCCCTTACCGTCTTAGTATACTACTTACTAACTAAAAATGTAGTAAAGGTATCACAAAATCTGGCATTCTCTGATGGTATCAAAAATGACTCACGTCTCACACAACAGGTCTCCAACAGAACAGACAGACTAGGATCAAACACCATTCATGACAAGCAATAGAAGAGCAAAACAAAAATAGCAGATGTAAAAGCACCGATTTGTATTTTGTAGGTATTTGTGTATAGCAATTTGGGTATAGGTACAGTTAAAAATAAAAATACATGTTAGTTGTAAGTATAAACTAGCGTAGGAAGTCTTGTGATAGAGATAGTCTTGTCTTCCAGACTAGACCATGCAACAAACAAAATACAAACTGTAGCCAAATTGTACTGCATTGTTGTAAAACTTTTTTATCCGGATGCGACGGATTTTGGCACTTGTGTCGCATCTTGTGATGGTGTGGCAGTGTACTCTCTTTGACGGCATTATTATGTCACTTGTAAGACAATAATTCTAATTTCCATGTTGTATGTACTAAGTAACAGTTATACAAGCATAAAACAGATTTTTTAACTCACCTATATTGTTTATGTCCTATTGTACAGTAAAATCGGGAATTAAACTGTTATTTACAAATCATGAAAAATATGTCCATGTATTCTAGGGTAAATTGTGCAAAACACACTGAGTATTATGTGGAAGATTACACGAAATTTATTAACGGATTTTATAAACTATAAGTACAATGCAATACTGGTATTATGTAATTGATTGACAAAATTCATGATTCAAGAAAGTATATTTTTCTTATTTATATAAGACACTATTATAAATACCTTAGTTATATTATTACTACAGGACATAGAACGAAATGAGAAATCGACAAAACTTTTGACTCGGGTATTTATAAAGTATGAAAAGTTAAAATTCGAAATACATATCTACTTACTCATTGTAAAGCAATGACCTTTACCAAGAATAAGAATAATAGTCTTAACGTTATTGTGCAAATACTTATTACACCAATGATGTCTACTGAAAGACCGATACTGTATAATGTAATATTAATCATATATACTTTAAGTGAGCTGAAAATACAGGTATTTTTAAACTATTCCAATAAATATTGCATTTGAGTAATTTTTACAATTCGCACATTTAATATGGATCAAGCAATAACAATAGATAATACATAACATATTGTGTGTTACATTTTTAGTGGTTTGTTTGTCCAAGAAGCAAAATATTTCATATTCTTCGAACTTCCGAAAAGGCCTCGAATGATTATTACTAACAACATTATAATTCAATTAGATTCACATGACTATACTTCTGTTAAGAAGTATGTTTATATAATAGTTATTTAATTTAAATTGTAAATAAAACTTTAGTAGCTTGTTTTAAGATAAGCCATTTGTTAATTGAGGTACGCACGCAAAATGTAATCAACATGGATAAGTTCTATCTCGACTCAGCTACACATTTTAAATTCGATCGAATAAAGGTAAAAATCTAAAATAATGAGATAGGTAATTGGTGTTATAATTACAACTTGTTTTCGCCATCTTTGTTAAATGAGGTTTTGTTAGCTTGCTAGTATTAATTTGCTGATGTATCAGTTCAGTTGGCATTATTATTGGATTGCCCTGGTGGAAGTGGAGGCGGCGACGAAGGATGACGAATTGGAGCTCCTAAGGAACTAATTCTTGGTCTTGGTGTCATTCCAGGAAACCTGCTGGCGTCAAATGGTTGTATTGACAGCAAAGAACCAAAAATAACATGTTGAATCACTGGAAATTTTGCAAGAACTTCAGCTTTGTACATCTTTAAAAGTCCTTGATTGATTTTAGTCCAACTCTGAGTACCGCTAATGTTCCACAACTGATTTGAGTGTTCATGGAATGGTCCATTTTTAACTTTTAAGATGTATTCTATGCAACCAAGGAACATGAACTCTGGAGCTGAACGATGAACCACAGCTGCATCCGTAAAGTTGTGTGGCTCAATTCTAGGATTAGCTAAAAAAGTTAAAAACACAAAAATCATATTAATTAACTATTTGAAGGGAGAAGTTTTTAATTTTTAAAAAGGAATGTTGACGTTTTACTTTCGGTATTACCAATGAGTTGACTACTCCCCCAGAAGAAAGGAATAAACTGGTAATCGTCTAAACTCCAAACACCGTGACTGCCAGCAGGTTCCATTCGGTAGACAGTTTGCAACTTTCGAACAAGTGTCATGTACCGATTGAATATTTTTGTTACCGCCGCAGTTTTGTCATCCTTACTTTGACAATCCAAAGCTCCCACTCGGAATAAGCAGTACATAAACATGACAAAAGACATTTCGTGCCCAGTCCCATAATCGATTCGCGTTGAATTTCCTACAGATTCCGTCAAGTATGCTGCGATTTCCGGTACAGCACGTTGAAATTTTTCGGGCAGAGCACTATACAGAAGATCTTCAGACTGTTGCACCAATTTATCGTAGAATTCCGAAAATGCCTTATTGCCAAACCGCTGCGGCTGATCGATGGGTGGTGTTTCATCAATTAGTTGGTCAACTTTATTTAACATTTCGACCATGGAAGAAATTGTTGCCGATAAAACCAATGGGTGCGATAAAGACTTTCCCTTGACTGCTTCATTGAGTGCATCAAGAAATCCAATGTACTCCTAAAATATAAATAAAATTAAAGTTACAAACTTTCAACAAGATTTCTTTTTAAATCTTGAATGATGAAGAAACTGACAATTAGTGGTTGACAGTTTTTAAATTACAACTCATCAGATGTCAAAGTCAAATAATAATACATGTTTAAAGTTAGTAAAATAAAAACAAAATGACAGTATTTACATATTTATGTTATTTATCTGAGTTCCATTAACTTTCATTATAATTATTAAAAAATGTCTTTGAATTAAACGAACCCTATTAATCATAATTAAATAAATACTACAGTTATATTTTTAATTGTCAATGTTGAATGTAATTTTCTCACATGATAAGCTTCGGATTTTGTCCATTTATCCAGTTCATCGATGTTGTGGACTTCCTTTCTTGGCATAAAATATACATGATCATCTCCTGGAAAAATTTATCACAAAGTTGACATTAAAATTTCCATAAAATACCCGTTATCCCGGTTAAAATTTTAATAAAATATGAACTTACCGACAGCCGTCATTTTTGACTGATGTGCGCACGTGCAGTATTTAGTGAATAAGTTAACTCCTCTCCCCGCCAATCTCGTGAACAGATTTCCCATGATTTCTTGCGAAATGTGGCCTTGAGTTCAATCATTCTCCTCTTCACCAAATTCACTCCACTCCCGGTTTTGGCCTTCTCGCCGAATTCTTGCCGTGTGGTGTTGTGTGCTGGACGCTCTGTCGAATTTAATTTTGCATTTTTTATCAACATTTCTTCAAAATCATTTCCGCTTTGTCAATTACCGAGAAGTGGACAACATCGGACATCTAATCTCTTCCGTAAGAAATGTTTTTTACTTGTCACTTGTTACCGCAAAGTTTACTTGTACATTATTTTTGTCAGCTAATTATTTAGTAAATACTTATCTAAAAGTAAATCTAAAAAACGCCATAAGCATAGTACGATTACAGTGCAATTATGTAATTCCAAATTCGAATATGATATTATACAAGCATCTGTTATCTTAATGTTAGTCTGAATTCTGAATTCGCTCTGAAATTCAGATTGTCTGATTCAGAGTCTGTCTTGACATGAATCAGAATCAGACTAACTTAGATGTTAGACGTGGACACGTCAATCAGCTCCAGCCATGTGGCCTCGTTGAGCGACAATGCAATGTTGCATATCTGACCGTCAGAGAATAACGCACAAATAACCAGTATCTGAAAGGATTATTTATCTGGGGGGTTGTACCGAGGTTTATCTAGGGAATGTACTTTACATGGAAGATGCCTGGTGATCTACTCTTTTTGCCCTGTAGCTCTGTGACCATAAATGTTACAGATACAGAGAATTTACATTATGATCAAAAATTTTTGCTCTTTTTTATGGTGATAATTAAAATTTTATAAATTGTAAAGTAAAAATGTTACAAGCCTAAAACTAAAATACTGGCAGATTTTGCGTTATTTTGACGGAGTAAATAGGAAAAT
>JABASD010002859.1:0-23447 GCA_019776165.1 Pogonognathellus flavescens
GTGAGGTCTTCAACTATAAGATTCATCAAAAACCTCGGTGTCATATGGTGTCATACGAATTCCAATGTAAAATAGCGCTTCGATTAATGAGCGTTCTGAACATACTTTCTGCCTACCGTGAACTCATAATATATTTCACGTATAATCCATTTCAGCTCTCTCTTGGTCGTTTTCACGCTACATAGTGCTGTTTTTAAGACCAAGTACACACATAAATTGCATTACAGTTGACAATATTCATCATGCGAATCTTTTATATAAAAAAGTTAATTCTGTCAAGAACGTATTTAGTGGGATCCGACTCCCCACCAGATTCCGGAAAAGGGTTTTTTATACATTTGAGCCTTTTGATTTCTGGGGGGTTTCCATTACCAAATCTTAGATACGGCCTTCTTTATAAGAATGGTGTCTGTCTGGTTAGGTTAGGTTAGGTTCCGTCTGTAACTCACGAACGAATTTATACAATTCAAACTTCTCTTACGTTTACGTGATATTTGAAAATATTTATTGACCGAAGCTACTTTATAGGGGCGCTCTGTCTGACTGTCTATCAATCATAGCGATATCTCTACTGCAACGATTTAACTGAATTCGTTTAAACTTTGTTAAAACAGTTGACAACAACAATAGACACCTCTTTTGGCAACAACAGTTGGGAAATCAGTTGACGACCGTAAACAACTGTTCGGTAACTTAGATATAGATGTGTATCTTACGTTACTTTATTACATCCGTTTTGCAATGGTTTATTATTTTCGCTATCGACCATTGAATTGCATTTCTTATTGACATTCCTCTACTTTCAAGTTTTTACATTTATTTTTACAAAGTGCAGAGCATAAAAACCGTAAAAAGTTCTCAATACTAAATGCGAAAATTGTGCTCAGCTCTGTGTTTGTGTTTCGTAAGTTAACATTTAAAAACTTCTGTGAGAGTATTTATAGACTTTGATGTGTGTGATATTCAAAATTGAATGTGTGTAAGACTGGCATAATGTTATGTAGGTATTTTGGGTGTGGGTATGACACGACAGTGCATTTGTAATAATAGTTGACACGGTTAAAGAAGTGGGGTATCACATGCAGACGGGAAACGAAGTGTACATTGAGACTTTTGAGACCTGACCTGGTGCCTCGTATATCTCACTCGCAATATGGTATAAAGTTTTCGTATAAAATGGAAATGTATGTGGCAGTGCAGTCGCAACTAACAAGGTGGGTTTATGGGTATAGGGAAATGTATAGGGCCTTATTTGGCAGAGGAAGGGAGACATGGAGAAAGAGCGTAGTTTGTTGACTGGAAATAAGCAGAACGTCAGACAGACTCAAGTTTCTGGTTGGATCCGTTTTTGTCTCATGTGCTTCCACCACTCTCACTTTACTTTTCCATTTGGTATTCACATTCAACATTTCCCATCGACTATTCACCGAAAACGACTTGCCAGCACTTCACTTACATAATATTACCGAAGCATTGAACATGCTGTGAAAACACTAGAGAATTGTACACGATGGCAAAGGCCAGCCAGCAGATTCATGTCATGCCATCCAATGCCACGCTCCACTACCAAAAGCGACAGAGAATTTTTTAATAAAATGGAACAAATTCCATCACGCTTTATATCTCATCCTCATTTCATTTCTCTGTCCACTACGCCATTTCTAGACATACTACATCCTACATACTACTACACATACTACGCATACTACACAATAAATATTATCAAGCACTCCGCTATGCACGTCAAGTAGGCCTAGCCATGTACAAATGTAACCCCACCATTATTACTGTGTGGACTCATAGGATCTTTGTTCTTTGTGCAAATATATGACACTTGCACCTAGCAGTGCTGTTAGCATTATCTGGACGCAGTTTGAATGAAGTCAACTGGTGCAACACTCCTATTTCAGTTAAAGCCATTTAGACGTAAAATTCATGCTTTACGAGACATTACTGACACTCCTGTGCTTTCCCACTCGACTTTACGTCCTTATGCACGTTCACGGTTAGTTGACTTGAATAAAGCACTCGCTTGTCCAGTTAAACCAAATCACATTACAATGGATCAATGAGCAACCGAAATAAATAGCCTTGGCTACAGGCACTCTTCTCCAAATGCTCTTTTGATCCACACATAATTCCCTCTCTAAATCATACTGCTTATTATTTCAAGACTACACATACATTATTCCACGTCTATAGGCATTCACATGCACAGTCCTCACTCAAAATGGACCGTAATTACAATTTGTTAGCACAAAATCGATACATCTTCATTATACAAATTGAACATTTGCATACATGTAGAAAACTTTGCACAACAGATTGTATGAAACATTCGCCAATTCCGTTTCTACTAACACAAACCCGTCTCTTCCTATCAATTCTCCACAAAATCCACTACTACACTACTACGGCCACAGAACAATCCATTTTGTTCCAAAATACGAAGAAGTGCTAACATTAAAATTTTCATGTGCATTATTTATTTGTCTGTAGGATAAATATACGATGCTTTCAATCTCCCCTGTGTGCAAATATTATAATTAAAAACAGAGAATACACCAGGCAAAGAATACCTACTCGTTCTTCTGCTCGTAAAAAGTTTTCTAGTAGCAAGAACAAGACTCACGCTGGGCATTACACAATACCCATCACATTGCTGTGCGTGCGTGGAAGATTTAGAATGGATGAATTGCATGAAGTGTAGGTGTGCGCTTTGCATTGGAGGAGTGCGGTTGAATGTCAACGTGCGATGTCAATGTCAAAGTCAAGTAGGGAAACGGACTCACGAAGTGTTTAATCTCCTGTGGTTTGCTTAAGATTGAGGTTAAATAATTAAACGCGTTTACCTCTTGTAGTACAAGTAGTGGCTACCTTCTGCCTACTGCTTGTTTAAAAAAGGAAATATCTCTCCTTCATTTCCTTCTTCTTCTCTCCTGCTGCTTTCTGAAGAGTCTTCTGAGCTACGTGCGTATGTGTGGAGTGCATACGCAGTGGTGGAGTAAGAATTGCGAGTGAGACGAAGAAGAAGTAAAAGTGTTGCGAACATTTTGATTTAAATTGAATGAGTCTCCATGCTCTACTACAAACTACACTTACGTTAGTAAATCCAAAGGCTTCTTTTCCCATCAGACAACCAAACCAACCACCAACCGTCCTCCAGAGCTTTCTGAGAAATTAAAATAATATTGATTTTCCATATAAACTGTTCGAATGTGCTGCTAATTAAAGGAGAACTGAATCCAATTAAATTGTCGCCATGAATGTCCAATTTCGAATAATAAAAAATGAATTGCTCATTTCTTATTGCAATCAAGCTGTGTGTGCATGCGGTAGCAGTACTCTGGTAACATGATTAGTACGTACATTCATACATAATACATACCAACAACGTATCACCATGTGTATGTGCAATGTGTAATCAAAAGACTCCCTCCTTCTATAGCGAGTAATAAAAGCGGGAGTGGGTATTTTATGTATGGTGTTTGGTGTATAAAAAGCTCGTAATTTCTAAATAGGAATAAACGGAGCAATATTTCATTTTGAAAGCTATAAAGTACAATATATTATTGTAATATGGTGTTTAATTAACTTGGGAAGCATTCTTAGCATTTGCCAGCTCATAATACTAATAATAGTAATAATAATAAAGGAAAGTATAATTAGGAAGCGATAGTGGCGGAGTAGAAAGAGAAAGAAGAAGAAGGCTATTAGCTTTCTCCATTGCTACGTTGCATAATTTGGGGAGAGAGAGAAGTGGAGTTGGAAAGCAAAGCTGTGTGCATAAAAAGTTGACTCACATAACATCGTCTACTTCTCTCCTACTTGTGTGTACTTCGGATAATAACACTTTGTGGAAGTAATACCTACTAGCAGGAATTATGCCTCGTATAATGTGCTCTTATGGATGTAACCTTCAACTTAGAGCTACACTGTTAGCCACACAGGGAAATCCATTTGGTTATCATGGGATATGATGTAAGATGCAATAATAAAATGTGTAGTAGTAAAAGAGGAATACGGTTTAGAGTTTAGAGGGCTGGTTGGGTCTGTTAGAACAAGAACCATTAAAAGTCTACATTTGTTTGAATTACATGCGTGACAAACGCAACTAACACTAATGCATATGACTTAATGTACTGCTTGTTCATTTTATATTACAAAATTCTTAATAAGGAGAGATATGTGAGAAGTGTGTGTGCCTTTGAAAAAACATTTCGGATAAGCGCAAAGGAAGTCAGCCAAACTCGCACAGTACAAGAACGCACATAATAAGCCACTCTCTCTCAGTCTCAACTTCTTCTTAAACAACTTTTACAATTATTATCAGCAGAGTGTGTGTAGATATTTCCTACTAAGCCCCGCAACTTTCTCATTGTGTGTTACAACAACTTTTTCTAACTTTTACTCTTGCTTCTTTCCGCTTGTTTTCTAACGAACTGCGTGAGTAGCAAAACAAAGCTATGCGTAATGCGTCTACGTTTTCCTTATTAACTTTGTGTTGGGGACTTTAATGCTAAGAATGCCTTATTAGTCATAAACTTTTTACTCTTTAATGAATGTTCTTACCATTTTTAATCCGCGAGGTGAAATTTGATTGCTTGAGACTTAAAATACATAAAAAATGCTTTAGCTGGCTTATTTTAATTTTCTTCCGATTTTCATTACGTATTTTGTGCAATTTGTCATTTAATTTATGAAATAATGAACCCTGCACGTGTTGAGGATTAAATCTTAGGATAAAGCTGCTTATTGCAGCTTTAGTAAAGATTTCATTAGGCATAGATCTCTCTTGGTTTTCATTTTGCATCATTTGAATAATAGTTAATATGCACAGGTAGATTCCAATGCAATGTGTTACCTGATGAGTGCAGTTTACATTACGCAACTAATGAGATTTATGTACATAGGGTGGTTGGTAATACACAAAGGGTTTAGTTGATGATGTTAATCCATTGCATTAGGTACTATCAGTTTAGATAATGATCTTTGGTGGGCATAGCACATGTAATCTCATAATAAGATTAAGGTTGTCTGCCACATTACTCAGAGCTACAATTATTTTAGTCACTCCCCCGTGCATTATTTCCATATAATTCGTATATGAATGTACATTTGATCATTGCGTACGTCAGTGTAGAAAAAGTTAAGCCATGTTTTCGGTATTAGGTAGTACCGTAATTAGCGTCAACAAGTGAACAAATTAGTTCATTACATTCCGCATTGCATCGTACGGGTTAATCTGGTTGCACAAAAGGTATTTTGATGTAAAATGTTATTTTCGTTAACACTAACATTAAGTATCCCGCCTATTTCTCCAGTTTGATGATAACAAATTAATGATCCAAATCTTCTTGCTCATTTTTCCTTTTATGTAATATGCACAGTACATACACAGTACATACCTATTCTATCTAGTAGGTAGTATCGGTAGTACAAGTATTATTGTAGCACCTAACTGTTTAGGATTTAATGCACTAAATCCGACACACTAGTTATTTCCTAATCTTATTTGTGTTTGAAATTATATTATATCTTCTGCTGGTATGAAATATCCGAAACTGCTGTATTATCTGGACAAAATCAGTAAAAATGAAATTGTTTCTAGCTGCTATTAAAATTGCAGTATATACTGAAGGTAAAAAGTGGTAAGAAGGACGACTGGCTGTTGTAGGAGAATATAATTGTTGGATAATAATTGTGGAGCTTAGGTTGAAGAAAGTGTATTGTGTGATGATGACTGATGCTAGTGAAGAATTGATGAAATGGGTTGGCATGATTCAATTTTCTACTTATGATGATGATTTTATGATGCATGTAATTTTTGGTTAACATTATTTGAGTGAGGACTAAGAGAATAGAGAATGGTTTGGACTGAGACTGTTAGACTGTGTGAGTGGGAGCATAATGTGGGTATAGTTGTGACGATATTACATGGCTGGAGAAGTGGAGAGTGTTTGTGCTACTTTGTAAGCATTTAAAGAGAGTGAGACTGAATGGTTTGTTCAGCGATGCATTGCTAAGCATATCGGAATAACTGTAAGGTTGGGTTTGGGTGGTGTGTGTGAGTGAATAAAGTGTTGTAGACAGAAAAGCCTATCAAGTTGAATCAGTGCAAAGTCAGAGAAAAGAGGAAATACATCTTACGAACCAGTATCACTTAGTCAACATTTCAAACTCCCAAATTGATTTATATACTCCAGTGCGTCAGTTAGAAGAGAACCAAAAAGTAGGGCAGTATGTGTTCCCTTTGTTCGCGCAACGTCTCTACAGTCACAGACTTCTATTTCCTACAGTCTTTTCACTCTTTCAACCAATCTCCTCCGTGTACTTAATGTGTACTTTCTTCTTCGTGTTTGCATTTCCAGCATTGCAAAACCCTTCTCCGAGCACGCAAATACCAGAAATCTCTGATGTTCCTACAACTATCACAGTCATATAGAAATTATAGAGCATAGTGGCCAATCAGAAAAAATTCAATAAATACTGAATGAGAAAAGCTTTTTAGCTACTATCGTCATCACAATCCTAGTCCCAACTGGATTACTGCACAACACTTTGCAAAAATCAGATATAGCCGTCCTAGGCCTATGCCTAGGCCTTACACTCAAATACTACATATAAATAAAAGCCTATCTGCAAAGGAAACTATTATGCTAACACAAACAATTTTCTCTCGCGATATGCACTATCTGCCTTTTTCTCTGACTGATCTATTGCGTTTTAAAGTTATTTATTTTCTCTGGCTTAGTCAGTCAGCTCTTTATCAGAGGACGATAGACACTCTCTCTAAGCCCTGCCCGTATACACTCTGCATCATTTCTCAGCAGTTTCCGGGTGGGGAAGACATATTGCTAAATTTAATTACTTTAATGAACCATTGAGAATAGAGAATGACACGAGAAATAAAGAAAAGTCCACCCAAACACACAAAGTATTAATTATTTCTGGATTTGTGCATTTGTGCATGTCTCCACATACAAGGACACACAACTGTACCAGGCTATATGGACATACTTCTTGCGTACAGCGGATATAAATATAAACAGTGGAATTCATTATGCTAACGAAGAATTTGTGTCAGGAGTGTTGTGGGGTGAAGCTCCGGATGGATGAAGCATGATTTGTATTGCTGCTTGAATTGGTGGAGTGGAAGGGCTCTAGGCGGAGGAAGTAGAATTAATTGATTGATACTAAAATATATTTGTGTCAGAGCGACAGCGTATACATTACGCAGACATAATATAGGCAACTAAGCGTAATGAAAAATTTATGCGCTTACCTACATATCTCTGTTTAACAATATTCTCTCACACAAAGTAACTCTTTGCAACTCTTTGCGCGAGAATATATATGAAGAGATTTCGGCAACTTTCTCTCTTTTCTCCAGACTCGTTCGCTCTACTAAGCAATGCAATATGGAACTATTCTCGCAGTTCTTGAGTCAGATCTGTTCTCTTCATGTAACAAGATCTCCAGCATGGGTCATTAAATATCCACAAAACTATTTTTCGCCCAGAATCCAATTTTCTCGGAAAAATATTGACAGAGCTGCTTTCACTACAACTTGATGCATATGTATGTAGTGTGTGTGTATTAGTATCAGTCTATAGCACTTGCTCGTAGAGTACACCATCGGATTGACAAAGAGAGTGAACTGAACTTTTCTCTCTCTCTCTCTGCTCCAAGTACACAGAAGAAGTCTGGAGACTGTAAAGTATAGGCGACCAAGTAGTCCCTGGGAGAAATAGAAGAAGTGACGTTGTTGAGACAAGCGGGAGAAGTCTGAAGTGAAAGCAGTCAAAAGCAGATGTGCGTGAGCATTACTTGTGAAGTGTATACACATAATAAATGCGTGGAGTAAATATAAAGGAAAGAATATTTTTCATATAGTGACGGTGGTGGTGGTGCTAGTCGTTTTGTTGTCTGTGCAATGTATCTGTAGAAAAGTAGGGAGATGATGGTGTCATGACTGAGTAGGAGTAAAAGTATTATAAAGTAGATTCGGGACTGGAGAGCCAAGTCAAAGGAATAAGGCCAAGCATAAGCTGACTATTCAAGTACATAAGTAAAGTAGTAACCAGGAAAATCATAGCTTAGGCCAAAGGCAGTGCAAGACAAACCAATCCAAACCAAACAGTTCCGAACAAGAACAAGACGAAGAAGAAGAAGAGTGTCTTCAGCTTCATTTTTTCTTCTCCACTCACACCACAGCTCTACGCTACAATTCTACTGGAGTGGGTGAGGACTATACGGGTGTGACTGCACTGAGAAGAGAGAGGAGAATGGAAAAGAGTAAAATAAAATGAAAGTGAGAGGATTCGAAATGGGCTTGCGGATATGCAAAAGTGTGATTTTTATGCTGTGAAGGGCACTGAAGAGAGCCATTCCCATTCGCCAAACACAGAACACTTTTTACTTTGGCTCTGACTGTCTATACGTGTCTATGTCTATAATGTGTGTGTATAATATGTGTCTATGTCTATCTGTGACTATATGTGACTATATGTGTAATGTGTGTGTGGTGGCGGAGCATTAGGGAAAAGACAGTGGCAAAGATGAGATAGTTGTATTTGTGGAAGTGTATAGTTGTGGTATAAGTGCTTCAGATTATGTGGAGCTGCTGCCTGGTTGTGTGTCTGAACATGGACGGGAAGTATAAGCGAGTGAAAGTTAGCAAAGCAAAGCAAAGAAAGCAGTGGTGGGTTATGCCCCATTATAAACGCACGTAACTCAAACTCAGTCACTCGCACTGGAGCTAAGGCATCTACTTTAGACTTGACTCACAGCACTTTTCACAGGACTTTTCTCTCTCATTCTCCTCAAATTCACAATCGTCCTCTCTTTTTATACTTAACTTATGATCATATAGCTTTTCACACTATCCCCACACTTTCAAACCTACTTTCACCCAAATTTCCTATAGGTGCTCCTCTCCCAGTCTCAATATGCGCCTATTTTCATCCCAGACACTCACACTGCCTACTATTAGCACTATACACTCACAGACACGTCACAATTGCCAAACTACAGGGGAAGGAATAAAAATAGCCACTTGTACTCTATGTATACATATGCCATAATGTTTATAGTCAGAAAGCATGCTTTTCCCTTTTAGAATAAATTCGTGTCTAGAATATAAGAAAACACATTTGCGTTGTTTCAGCTAAAGGAGAACAGGCCACAGCTCTGCCGTGGTTAGCACACACATCCAACAAGGATCTTCTAGCACACAACCAACTATTTCGTCAGTTCGTGTGTAATGGAAGATATTGCTCGTGTAGTTAAGTTCCTACCACAGATATTTATATACTGCTTGTATAAGTGTATGTTCTGTATGTGTTTTAGCACATATATACATTTAGTATAAACACATAGAGAAAAGAAAATTCTTTATTTGCTCAAAGAAAAGTCATTAAATTTATTTAGGTAAGAATTGTAGAAGTGGATGTGGAAGTAAATTGCACTAAATACTGGGTGGATGACATGGTTGTGGAAATAGGGACGGAACGACGGAAGGTTTGTGTGTGGTAATAGTGTCTCTCACACTGCTGCTATTACTGCACACATTACATTTGCTAAAGGCTGTGTGACGGTAGTAATAATAAAGAGAGAAAAGTTTTTTACGTGTGTGTAATGGTGATGTGTATTGTTAGTATTATTATTTCACAGTGCATTGTATTGTATATTGCATTGTATATTGCATGCATTGCCTGCTCCACTATATTTATAGTGTAAATACATTTGAGTTTTATGTTTGCTACGAGCTCCCAAGTCATTGGAAAACCACAGAGAAGTATTGTTAAAAGGAGCTAAAAGTTTTTACGACTGACTTCACAGTCACAGCTCAAGAAAATTCCTTTGACGCGCTCGTTGAGAATGTATGAATGCGTGTTTATAATATTTCTATGAATTTATTCTTCTTTCTCTGTGCTCACGACCGCACATCCGCAATTCATGAATCAGTTTTTGTGGCTTTCTTCCGTCTTTTTCTCTCCTTCCCAGAAATCTTTCCTTCTTTGACACAGACGGCAACAACCCAGACTCACCACACAAATACATGTAATACTCCATTATACCCCAACTTATATTTCCAGTAATGTTTACACAATGAAGTACATAAAGAAGAAACACTTTACTTGTAATGGTGTACTACAAGTACATACCTCAAAATTCTACAAACCACTACTAATCATTTCTCCACTTTTTCTTCACACACATATTTCATCCTATATCTGGCTAACAGCAGTTAAACAACCGTCCGCCTATATAAAACCAACATATATACCTAATGTGTATGTGTAGAGGTACCTATAAGCATTAATAGCTACACTCGTAAGAAATGAAACTTGACTTTAGTTGTTTTTATTTATGTAGGTGCTATTTTGCACGTTGTAAAGTGGAATTGCAAAAAGATCTGTCGATCGAGAAAAATACGCGAAGGCCATGCAGAGTGGCCATGAAAAGGAAGGACAATAGTAAAAATGAGTCGAGGCAAAAAAATCTAAAGATTAAAATAAGTGAGGCAAACGGAAGAACGGAACCTTCGTCCAATCTTCCTTTACGCTTTTATACAAATACTGTAAAACTAGACCTCAACCCCGCGCTCCACGAGGGTAATCCATTCAAAGTTAAAGTTATAAATATGCGAAATACTGAGAGATCGGATTGACAGATTAACTTAATAAATATTGTAGGAGTCATAAAAGATATTACTAATACTAAAATTTCGTTTAAATTCAATCTCTAAAGTTCGATCTATTTGTTTCTATTGCCCTTGTCAGTATTTCTTGATCAGTTTCAAGTGAACCTTCTCCAGATTCCCCATTTATGTTCTCTTGGTTTTTCTCGATTCCCTCTATATGGTTTTCTCGGTTTATTTCAGTTTCTCCCTGAAGGTTACTGGTTAAAGGTTACTATATATATATTGGTTTCAGTTCTTACTTTAATGTTCTCTCGGTTTATGTTAATCTACCTTTAATGTTCACCTTTAATGTTTAAATATATTAGCCTACCACTCTGTCCGTCTTTATAATAATTCTACCTAACACAATATAATATTTTTCATTTTCTATTAGTGCACTTTATTGTTATGGTATAGTACAGATATTTAGTAACCAATTTACAAATTAACATGATGCATGATTAATTACGAATGAAAGATAGAAACTTGTACATTTATTTTGTGTCCACTTTTATGGTTAACTCTAAATGATCCAATATACCGGTGCGTATTTTGTGTAATTCAATTGTGAATTTTTCTATTTTTTGCGTGAACATAGATTTCCCCAAACACAAC
This sequence comes from Pogonognathellus flavescens, assembly GCA_019776165.1. Classification (NCBI taxonomy): domain Eukaryota; kingdom Metazoa; phylum Arthropoda; class Collembola; order Entomobryomorpha; family Tomoceridae; genus Pogonognathellus; species Pogonognathellus flavescens. The sequence continues at coordinate 11,303 of JABASD010002859.1, forward strand.
AGTGAAGGAATTATATTGTGGAAAATGTTTCAAGAGAAAACTGCATCATACGGATTTCTTTTAAGAGTTGTGTTGTAGTTTTCTTTTGCCATGAAATGTTTGCACGAAAAGAAAACCACAAAGAGATAAGAGATTCGATTTCAAAGATTCTAGTATTTATTTATTGGGGCAGAATGGAATTTAAGAGGACACTGTGAGTGAGTGACTGAATCCATCGCACACCCACACACAAAAGCAATAGCGAGAGTACTGCACAAATGTTATGTATTCATAGAAAGCGTACTTGAAACGGGGAGGATGCGAATGAGACGAATTGTGGAAATGTGTCATGGTCCAGTAAATAAATGTTCGTAGTGTGGCAGAAGTGTGTTGGAAGAAAGCGGCAGTCAATCGGAGTGAAGTCTGTTGACTGGAATTGCTTAGGATGATAATTGGCATTGTTAATTAGCAAGGAATGCTATTTTTCACGTTAAGTCGCCTGTTGTAGTAACAACGTTACGTACGGCAGAGTAGATTGTCATGAGTAATTACTTTTGTGACCAAGAAGACAAACCTCATATAGAAGCAGCCATCGCACGATGTGTGCAGCGTGTTCTGCTCTTCTTTTTCTTTGTCACTCTCACCCGAAACAAGTGTGTGTTGTGTGAGGCTGCCTCTCTCTCCTTCAAGTCACTGTCTCCGTCCATGTAATCTCGTGCCACTATAATGCGTCTATATGCGTGACTGTTTGTAGAGTGTGTTGGCGTAATATTATTATAAGCAGGCTATGTATTTGTGTATTGTTTGAAGCTGTTCTGCTGCTGCCGGTGTGGTCCTTGGCTTTCTCTGGCCACTACTAGCGTTTGCGCTCGCACCTACATTTTTCCGCATCGGCTTCCCATTCTTCTCTTACGCCGTTACTTAGTACAAGTATAGCCATACTATTGAAATTCGCACATTGGATCCCTATAAGCTTTCTCTCACAGCTTTTCTAGGCATTCACTCCGCTATTTCTTTCATCCCGGGTCGAAGTTTGGATTTTCGGATCGTTTCGGCACATAACTCGGATATACAAGAATGTAAACCATATATCCCTATATAAGCCATAACTACATGGTACATGCTAACACACTACTACTACTGCTGCTACTACAGATCCTACTACTACGACTACTATAATCTATACCTGTTTACTTTTGTCTGTGTGAATGTGTTGGTAGTAGGAGAGCTGTGTGCTATAACTGCTCTTCTTGTACTTGTAGTGACTATGACTATATATAGCATTTTCTTGAAGTTTGCTTCGCATCTACGGAAGCGAAATAAGTGTGAGTGAGATAGCAAAGAGAGAGAGCTGAGCAGACGGTGCAAAAAACTAAAGCCGTATCAGCCTATTGCATAGGAATACGAATTCGAAACAGAGTCCGTTCAGACAGAGAGAGAGAGTAAAACAGTCCGTAGAATGTTCCCAAGTCTGCAGTCGGTTTCTTTCGTTCCCTCTCGAAAGAACATCAGAGCATTTCACATACATCCCTCGTGAGCTCACATAGCCAAACTCACTCGCTTTTCTCCAGTGTATCGCCAGTTTTTCGTCTCGTCTCTCCGTCTACTTCTTCTCTCCTCTACAACTCCACTCTCCTTCCCACTACCACCAGCAACCAAACCAAGTCGCTCTGCCACTAAAAGCATTGCCAGTCCAATCCAACCCTTCCTCAGCTCAGTTCTCATTCAGAGTCGCAACGAAGTGCATGTGAATAACGTAAACTACTCGAAGCAGTTCTAAAAAGCTGTGGCAAACGCCAAACTAATTTTACAGCTTTATTTCCAACACGCAAAACAGATTGTGTTCTTAAACCGGTGCGCTAATAATATATCTCCTAAATTCAGACTTTCTTCAGTGTCGTAATTTCGGAATTCCAAACTAACTCGGTGAATTGTTAAATTTGAGTGTCTTTGTTTTACGCATTGGAAACATTGGAACAACACTACAAGTGCATGAACAGTTTTTAAAATACTGTAATCTACCATTTAATGTTACTTAACTTGACGAGAAAAGAGGTGAAATTTAACCAGCACTTTGATATTTTGAAGACGGATTTGTTAACCTCTAAAATTCAAAGGAATAACTAATCACTAATTAACTTTGCAACAATTCTTTATATTATGGTGAATGTTGAACACACCATAAAAAAGTGCATTTGGTGCAGTGACTGTTGTGTGAGAAAGTGAGAAGAATGTTTTGAAAATCTGCTCGTTCAATCTTTTACACAAGGTGAGCCTCCAGTGTTAATATTTCCCATTTAAAAATTATTCCGGTTCTGATTTGTATGTGAAATTTTTGAAAACTGCATTCAATTGAATGAAACTACCGCAAAACGTAAGTTGTTTAAGTCAGTATTCAGTATAAAAATAATCGATATCGGTTAATATTATACTGCTAACAAATTTATTGTAAATAGTTTCTGGGAAAAACTCTCTCGTAAAATTAAAAATGTTCTTGATTTGAGAATTGATTGAATAGGCAATGGAATGACTGAGGTATGAGATTTAAATTTTTGACAGACAGTAGCAACTTTTAATATAGCCAAATCATCGGTAATTTGTGAAGCGAATCTTCAAATGAAATATTTGTTGAGTGCCAATTGTAGCAGCAATAATTTACAATGTAAATAGGACAAAGAATGAAAATTTTGTTGAGACACTTGAATTTATTGATAGTGCTATTAGTGGAAATAAGCTTGTATAGAGTTCCAAGTCCGACTTTGTATTTAGACTGTACCAGCAGGGAGAGACTTGATTATAACTAGGTTTAAGTTGGAGTCAAGTGCGTTAAAATTGCATGGTTAAAGTACGCGGAGAGAAAGTGACTGAATGCAAAGTGTGCTTGGGTGAAACGTAATCTTCCCCTACTGACTTAATTTGATGTTGATATCATTTCCTATGGCACCAATCGCATGAATACAATACTCACTACATAAGCACCGACTGCACATTTCGAAATACTTACCTCCATCCTCCACTACACACAACAACCGAACTGTGGTGCTCATCATACTAAAGCACTATTAGTATTACCTTTTTGGATTTGACTAGAAGTATTTGAAGAACTAGAACTAGAAGTCTAAATCGAAGTTTGTAGGATGTGATAGGGACTGGTGGAGAAGGGATCTTATAGGTTTGGTAATGGGAGGAGAATTAGAGGGAAGACAAAGTACAAAGAGACGGAAGAGTTGGTTGAAAGAGAGACAGGTCGAGAGAGACAAAGAAGGAAGAACTGCTACTAGATCACCCAGTCAGCGTATCTGTAAGTAGTTTAAATGAAAGTAGGACTCGTTGTCACAAGGCAAGGCAAGCGGATGAATAAATAAAATTAAATAAATACCCCTCGTTTGAGCCTCTTTAAATTCCCTCGAAATTACTTCAAACGTTCAGCCAGGACTCTCTCCCGTCTTTGTCTTGAAAGCTTTTACGCTAAGCAAAGTCCGTGTGCTTTCTCTCTCCACACGGCAGCCCTACACTCTCAAGCCAACATAAAGAAAAGAGGAATGAGATGAACGGTCTGACGATCGACGCTTATTTCCCTTTGCCCACAGCAGCAATATTCCGAGACTGTTGTGTCTCCTCTCTCAGATCTATAGGAATGTACACAGTGCACATGGCTAAGTCCGTGTGCACATACACAGCAGATGCATACGGAATACAGAGTACTCTATAACTCTATATAGGCATAAATACTTCTAGGAGCTACTGCTGGTGTGTTGATGTGCAAATACCCACATTACGCTAACCTGCTTGCACCGCCAACGAGAATCTGGAGATACTTGCATCTGCACAAAGACCTACTCTTGGAATGGAAGACAACACGGTTGCTACACGCAATCTAATGGGAAGTGTATTAGAATAAATGCTGGAGAAGTATTTCTGTATTTCTGTGCACTTGCTGCGTGGAATGCATGTTCGTCTTTAGGAAAGGAAACAAGAAGTTAGAGTCTTTGCGGTTTTCCATAGAGAGAAGAGAATTAAGATACCATTTCCATTACTTTCTTTCTACACTCTCGTAACGAATGTTGTACTATTAACACACAGTTTTGTGGAGGAAACGCAGCATGCTCCTCTCCGTCTATAGGCACCACTAATATCTTTAAACAGATTATTTTCTCCAACTTCTTCCTTTCTTCTTCCTACCTAGGAGCAGCGACGAGCAGTGGCAACCACTGGAGCTGGCAGCGTATAATAAATATATTACATTCATTTACAACTTTCTTGTGCCAACTAATACAAAGTACCTCTCCGTCTCTCCTAAGTGCTCCGCCGCTGTTTACACAACATTATACTCCCATAAGCCTATATAGACATTTGTACAATGGATTCGCAGAGTAAATAGATAGACACGAATAATGAGTTACAATTTTAGTTAACGGCAGAGTAAATAGAACAAAGAGGATGAGGCCTGCAAATAAAAAGGAAGCTATTCGATTAATGTTTGATTAATATTCACAGATACACAACCAACTGCAAATACAGGGCAACGTTTCTCAGCAAAGTGCTGCAGCTGTAGAATAAATGAAAGAGAAGCTTTGAATGGCAATGGACTCAATTGAGACGATTTCAGTCTTGTCCACGCTTCCAGCTTCGCCTTTCCATGAAGTTGCGTGCGTCCTTTGTGTAGAGAATGGAAAAGTGTAGCATATCTTGTACTTGATTCTGACAGTAGCGAAAGGTTGTCCAGTCCACTGAGTTGCTAACTTCACTTGACGGACTCGGACTGCTGTGATGTGATGCGGCGTGACAATTGGATTGAATAAATCAACTTTGCTTTTGGTTGCGTTACTTTAGGATGAGACTTTTATCTGGCCAAGGCAGGCAGCAGGACTGTCCAAACGCAATCCACATTCAACATTCAAGTCAAACTCTGTCGGGAATCCACTAAACTATTCCCATTGTTACTACGTGTAAAAACCTTTTTTATAGACCCGTATAATACTTATACTAAACCCAAATAGAAGATTTGTAACCAACTACTTCCATAAATACGGTTTAAGTTAACTGACAAGAGTGAGTATAGAATTGCGGGATAAAGGTATAAGTGTGTATGCAAGTGAAACAGAAATCGTAAGAAATTCTGCGTATTTGAATGTAGAAGCGGGTATTGCTAAAAGCTGGAGAAGACCAGACGATTGGGAAAGCTTGGCTGAATGTTGACTCGGAAATAAACCCTAGAGAAAACAAAGCCGCAGAAGGATAGACAGACGGACACTTTACACACACTGTGTACTTTCAGAGACCTCGTGGCATAATTTCATGCAATTGCAGAACTACTGGTTGTGCTGTAGACACTGCTGGACAGAAAGAGAGAGGAAGCGGAAGAATGATTTCATTGGATGGCAAAAGTGTGCACTGTGTACATCCGTTAATGTATTTAAGCCTTTGCAAATGCAAACAGTAATAACGCACATAAAGAAAAGGCAAGGTTCATTGATTTGGTGGGAGAGAGTGTTAAACGAAACGAGGGCTGCTCCAATCATAATAACAAACCAAAGGATTACGAATTACAAACAATTCATTATGCTTCAGTTTGAGTTACGATAATATCTCCACTAACATTCTATAATGCTTGTACGTTTCCATACTTCCAGGCTACCATGTCCGTTTTATGTAAAGTCTTTCATACACTTCACTTTGCAATGTGTGCATTTGGCTATATGTCGGAGCAGTAGTCGTCTGCTGCAGAGTTTGTAAATATATCCGTCGTCTAGTCAGCTAATGCATTGTAAAACTAAATAGATGGATAGATAATATGCAAACACACACACACATCGCAGTTTTGCGGGTTGCTCTGCGAGTGCTAAGAGTACTAAAACGCCTTGTTTTCTGTGTGTGTAGAGTACATGTACTCTTGTTGATTTTCCTTTAATGTTTTTTGTGTGTTGCATATAAACCAGACCAGATCAGCCACTCTGTTCTGTTGTGAGCCACTGCCAAGTCATTGGACTTTACTGCTCTCTGCTCTACATGCATTAATCTCCCGTTCAAAATTCGTGTTCAACAGAGAAAAGTGGGAAGCAGTGTGACAGAAACGAATATTGCACTTCAATATAAATATTACAACCTCTATGTTCTATATCCCTATACACATTTACAATATTTACGTAAATGCGCCTGCAATTTACCATGGACATTATATTTATATTATATACCTTACTACATATTCGTGTAAGGAAGTAAAAAGGAAGCTTGGGGATTGTGGCGCTGAGTGAGTGATTGTATGCAGAAAATTGGAACTGGAATGAAAATGTCGTTTCTGTTTCGTTTCGTTTGAAGGACAAACTGTCAGCGAGCGGATGGAAAGCGACCTGAGTTTCAGATTCGTCTTTTAAATCAAGTATTTCCTGTATGACCTTATAGCTTAGACCTTTTACTCGCACATACATTGCATTGCATACTAGTCCATACAATAGTACACGCAGTACACAAAGTTTAGAAGTAAAACTGAGCTTTATTGCGCTTCTGTTGTGTGGTAGTGGATGATTGGAGTGAAGAGAGACAGAGAGAGACAGAGAAGTGGATGAAAGAAATGGAGCAGTTGAGTTTGAATTGATTGAAGGAAGAGGAGGAGGGAGTGAGTTGCTTGATGGTAGACCTACTGCAGTTCGTAGTATTCGTATTTTCAACTTTGGCCGAAGTGTGAGTGGAAGTCTCTGGAGTCAATTCGTATTTTATTCGAAAATCGTGTGAGGCAATGGCAATAGACGAGGCCATCACGTCAGTCTTTGCTCTGATATAATGCTAAAGAGGCCAAAGTCGAGCAAAGCCAAGAAGACGACTAAAAGGAGCCAACAAACCGAGTAAACCAAAGGAGAATCAACCAACGAGCCGGTGGAATGGGAAATAATGTTTGTTTAATGAAGATTTTGAAGAGGAACCATTTCCTTTGACTTTCGGCCTTCCGTTTCGTTTCCATTTTATATCTCCCATCCGCAACAGCAGCAGCACCGCCATTCTCTCCCGTCATAATGCCCCGCATATAAAGAAACTATAACTGTACCATACACACACACACAAATACTGCCACACTGTAAGGCTGGGCAGGGGCTACGTTGTTTTGCGATTGGGAACGGACTCTCTGTACGCAGTAAAGGCTTGTTGGTTGTAGCTTACTAATGTCGTGTGATTGAACTGAGTGACTTGAGAGAGAAGAAGAGCTATGGACTACAACGAGGAAGTCTATTTGAAACTCGATGCCATTGTGGTTGTGGTCGGTTGAGTGGGTTTACAGTTGTGCATCCCATTCCGAAATTCGGATCAATCATACGTACATACATAACGTAGCAAACAATCTACCTACATTTCCCCAGAAGAAGAAAATGATAGAAGGAGTCTTGTGCAATTGTGAGAAAGGCAGAATGAGGTAGGGCTATACGGAAGACAGACCTATCTGAGGACTATGGAGGAATGGAGTTTAAGTGTGTGTGTGTAATACAACAAAGGCCTTGGCATAGTAATGTAAAGGAGAAGAAGACAAAGCTTAGTTGGGCATTTTGGGCAGAGTTCTCTTTTCCTTTGGCTCGTCCGTCCGGGGCATTGACTTGAGTTGGCATTGCAAATTGCATCAGAGATCACATCTTTAGTGTATAGACATCATCTAGAGAAACTCTGTTACGGTCCACTGTTCAACTCGCCATTACGTTCTCTTTATAGTTCAGCTCAAGCCGAGGCAGATAAGAGAGCACAATAGACAGGCCTTTATACAATGGAGTCTATAATAATACAATATACTAATACTTACAAAACATAGATCTGGGCCAAAGGAATTCTCAGAAATTATTATACACGACTCCTGTCGTGTCTCTCCTCACTCTCACGTAACTTTATTTGCGTTTCTCTGCTCGATGTGTGTCATATAAGGAAAATAAGCCGCAGGCACTTTATTTCACTGTCCCAGTTTAAGCAGTCTATGCAAACTGTTTTCCAGCTGATATTATAAGACACAGTTCAGTAAGTACGTCTGTTTCTGACCTGAAAAAGTTTCCAGGGGAAATCGAGAAAAAGGAAGAAGGAAAGGAAAGTTGGGTTAGAACAGGACTCTCTGGTTGCTCGGGCACTGCGACGACTAAAACTGACGAGGGTTATGAAAGCTGAAAAGAGCTGAAATTGTAAGTGATTCGAGTTGAGTACACAGTAGACTTGAATTTATACGGAGTTGCTTGCAAAGCATGTCGTGTGGAATTCTGTAAAACGAGAGGAAAATCCGAGTATTATTATTACTAATGCTAAGTGAAGGAAGCCTGAGACGCATAACTTAATATAAGTTTGTAGTGTACATACATATATAATAGAAATATGTAATAGACATATATAGTAATAGACATATATAGTAATAGACATATATAACAGACATAATATAATGTAATGTATATAATGTATGATGTGATATATTTGATATTTTGTGTAGAAGGACGCAGCATCCCGGACTCGGACTGTGTGAGTTGGTGTGGCAGTATTAGTGTTTGTGTGAGGGGACTTGACTGGGTGAGACATTTTAGGAGCGTAAGCTGAACATCACATGAACAGAAGTGAAGGTGAAATGTGCGAACCTGGTGAAAGTGGCACGGCTGGCTTCAACTTCAAGTGCTCCACATCCACATATATATTTGCACGACTACTTCCAGCAGACCCGCTCTCCCACCACTACACTCCCGACACTTCCACCACTCTCTCCCGCAAAACTATCTCTTCATCCTCATCCACCACCACCTAATATACAACACACACATTCAGACTTCTCCACACATATCCATCTCTCTCTGCATTCGCCTAAGACCAAAGCAAACTCTCCACCCGGAGAAATACTCCGAGAGAACTGTTCTGCGAGTGGAAGTGAACTGTGGAAGCAAAGCAAAGAAGGAATCTGTAAAGCAAAGGCAAGCAAAAGCAAGTTCCGATTTCAATATAATCTCTTTCTCCCTTTCAATTCACAAAGTCCTCGTTGTGTGTGTCTTGTGAATACGATTCCATTTTCAACTCAAACTCGACTTGTAAACTAACAGAATTTAAATTTGAACTTTTGTGTCAAGTTGTACAGTTTGTTGGAGAAAGTGCGTGAGAGCATTTTCGAGTCGATGTCACATTATATTATTTAACAGTTGGAGCTGAAGTGAATGGCGAATTGAATTCATAGCAGAGAAAGGACGACCCAAATGAACACAACTTTGCTTACAATGTATAAAAGGTAATGAAAATTACAGCGGAAGAGACTCAAGTCAAACTATTCGTATAGAACAGCAGAGAGAGAGAGAACCATAACGAAGGACATTTCAACGAATACCGTGACTCTGTGTGTAGCAGTGGCAGTAGAAATTGTAAACCGTCACTTACCTACACCACACAATTGCTGTGTCTAGACTGTGCAACTACCCGAGAGAGAGTGGACTGAATTGCAGTGTGTGGACGGACAGCAACTGCTACGCGTCCAACACTTGCAACGTTTTCTCTGTACAAGACTATTAGCAACTGTGAACTGGCTTTGTGAGTATTGTGAGTGTGCATATTATTATCCTACACGTGTTCTACAACCAACGATATGCCTACAACCCATACCAGCACTTTGCAATAATTTACCAAGCTTTTCCCGTAAATCTAACCACAACTTCAAAACCGCTGGCTACCTATCACTAAATATTCACCTACTCCGCCTGAAACATTTGTACCGCATCGTTATTAACCGTACTCACACATACCTACATATGCATACTTTACTTCCAAACTAAACTACTAACTGTTTACCCCAATTGCAAAGAACATTCTTTCTGCTCACAGAACAGATACTCTTTCACTGCAAGGCTGTTGGGGATGCTGTTTGGTGTGGGTGAAGGAATCTCAGAGGATTGTATGACCAACAGGACTGGAGGAGGTACGCAAATGTAATTTGTGTAACTTTTGTTTATGTGTGTACTCTGTTGAATTCCGATACTCACATTAGTCACATTACCTACCACTACTACTGCACAGTGTACACAGTGCAAAAACCATTTACTGGTAAATACTATCCGCGTGAATGTGACTACCAACTTTTTCCGCTTGTTAACTTTTACAAAAGCATTGAACGTGAAATAGGTTCAGTGAATTGTAAATTACGTTTAAACACTGTGTGGAACAAATTGTGACTTAAAACCATCTGCCTGCAGTCGCCCGTAAAATGTGCCATAGTTGTGCAAAAAACTGAAATACTTTCACCGTGTTGTTGCAGCACACACAGCTCTGTTTGCTCACTTCCTCTCTTTGAACTGCTCAACCTACATTTCAGAAATGACACGAATTAATTTCGTTTGTTGTTTGTTGACTGTTCTGGTTTAGTTATTTAGATCTTTTAAGTCTTCAGAGCAAATGCAAATTCATTTCTCTCTCTGCAGTTTGCCTTAAGCCTATAAAAAACTCATAAAGAAGAAGACTGGGAGTTTGTAATTGTAAATGCGTGTCTCCCATGTGTACACAGTACAGATACAATTAGCTAAAACAGTCAGCAGACAGAAAAGGACGAGAGAAAAGAAAAATCTATTCGACTAACAAGAGCAGAGTACTTGGCATCTCACCCGGATTAATTTCTGCAGGAACAACCACTCCTCCTCCTCACCATGAGACAGATACACCAACTTCTCAATCCTTTGTCTCGAAATTCGCATCACCACAAGTCAAGCATCATGAAGATGAGATTTCATTTGCTCTTCCTATTTGCAGGTAAGTTGATGAATTATGTATTAAACAAACACGTCTGAAGATATGTCACATTCTCCGTGCACTCTTCAACCCAAAAGTATTAAACGTACTTTATGTCTGAGATTCTCCTTTTATTACGAGGACGGTGCACAGGGGTGCTCGCTGGATTACAATAATCCATTGACACACTAAACTAAAACCAGAGACACAAATAACACGAGGCATGTCACAACCTCCTCATGTTTCTGGGTTCGTGTTGTCATTTAACTATTTCCCCCACCCACATCGTCCGAAGACCCATATCGTGTGCATTATATTTTAAACTCCTATATACTACCAAGTAATTGAGACCTATACCTATGTACTGTAATACTAATGATAAATTCATATACCTATACACTGTATGTAGTAATAGTATTAGTTTAGGAACACGAAGCATAAATTGTAATGTAAATATGCATTTTGCACAAGGCCAGTCGTGTGATATGGTTGTGAGAGACAGATACAATTTGCAAAGTAATTTTGATCAGAGTAGAGGGGATTTTGTTGGGAACGTGGAGTAGTGGGAAGCTGCTGGACTTGAGTGATGGAACAGAGCCGGCGGAAAATGAAATGAAAATACACAACACACAGCACTCGTTCACCATTCCTCACTTTTCAATTTGCAATTACGATGAAATGAAATTTTGGTGTGTAGTCTGAATTCGTTTTTATAGGGGGCTGAGCTTTGAGTTGAACAGAAGAATAGGACCTGAGTTTATTATAGGAGTAAGAATAAGAGTGGTGGTGGTGGTAGTGCAGGACAAAGTAGAAGAACAACATCAGATACGTAAATTTCATTATTATTTAGGTCATATTCTGGCATAGGCACTCTGCTATGGCGTAGGCCTCTGCTATGGGTTGTACGTGGAGTGGTGATGGTGAGTGTTGTGTGACTGAGTGACTGAAATAAATGCGACTGCAGTCACTCGACGTAATTGAAGGGAAAGTTGGGCAAGCTGGCCAATGCGACGCTGCTGTTGAATTTTACATTTGAAATGTGATTGTAAATCTATTCGAGTCTTGACGTTGTGTCGCCTATTCATTACGTCTTGCCACGTGCCTATAGATATGTGCCTATAGATATGTACCTATAGATATATATGTATATGTATGTATGTATATGGAGTAGGGACTGTTGAGTGTGTTGTAGTGGAGAAGTGCTGCGTATTCTCTTCAATTCAAATTATGTCATGTGCACGGTTGCTCATTCCATTCTCTTTTTCCGTGAGGACTAATCCCCCGTGTGCAAAACAGAAAATTTTATTTGCCGGCTAATCGAGTGCCGTAGCTTGAGCTTTATTAATGCATCGCAAGATGTATTTATAAGAATAGGTATGATGTCCGTCTGTCTGTCCGTCTGTCCGTCTGTCGTCTGTGCACAAAAATTATACAGCATAATACTATCTACTACGGG
>JABASD010002860.1:0-23445 GCA_019776165.1 Pogonognathellus flavescens
CAAAAATTGAAAGAGGCAACGAATCCATAAATAAAAGCACGAGAACCGCTACAAGTCTAATTATTAGTGGACTGTGTTGGGTTATGCTGATTTTTTCCGGACCTGCAGAACCTCAGTCTCCATTTGTACCTCAAGAAGAGCGGATAACAGGAAACAATAAATAAACTAAAAATGAGGACCAGTTTGATTTTCTTGGCGGTGCAACTATGGACGCAAAATGCTCTATCACAGGTGCATAACACAACTAACATTTTTCACTCATTTTGTATTAAGCGAATTTTAAATTTAAAAAAATTTAGGTTGAAAATGCAGTTTTTACTACCAGCTGCAGAGACCCAATTCCCGTTAACCATGTTTTGAAATATAAGCACACTTATTGTGAACATGCTTGTGGCGCAAAACTAGACAACTCTACGGTGACGGCAGAATGCAAAAGAAGTGGCATTTGCGTATGCTCTTTGCCTTGGGGAGAGAATTCGGTAAGAAGAATAAATTTCTCAGTTTATCCACCACCAATTGTTTTCAACTGAACTGACTGAAGGTTGGATTTTTTGTAAAACTTTTATTTAACATGGCTTCACTTGTTTACTTTCATTTTCAGAATGATGTCGCCAAGCCTTATAAATTTGGAGAGTTCTGTGGTGATAATTTCGTAGATGGAGACGGTAATGCAGAGAAGCGCCGAAAAATGTGCAACAGAACTTGTTCTTCAGAATGTTCAGGTGGAGAATGGAGGATTTGCAAGGAAAATCAAATGGAACCTCCGCATTATGTAAGAATTTGTGCTTGCGCCTGTCAGCAGAAAAAGTGTTCCCTGACCACCACGAATGTAACCACAATACCCCCAACATCCACATCGGCACCGGAAACTTCTAATTTCGTAAGTCATACTGCTGTGATATCCCAATGTGTATTGAATATTAAAACAAAATATTTTAATGTATGCCTACATAAACAAGTGCTTGGTATTTGGAGTGTATACATTATAGGAAGCGTAATACTATACTACCTTACGATATGTTTATTTATGGTTGTTCTTTAATATGTAATATCACATCATTCATGTCATGCGTAAGGTGCTGAACACTGTGCAGGAGGGATAACTATAGATAGAAAAACGCACTTTAAAATATATATATATATAAAGATAAACCTGTATATAATCTTTCAACATCTAATAATAATATGCAAAAAAAACAATATGAAGGTACTATTTGAAGATTAGGTATATTTGTTATGGTAATTGATAGTAGGTTTAATGTACAGAAGCAATTTATATGCTGATTTCAATTAAATGTATTATAAAAGAAATGTATTTGGTTTTGGCCATATCGAAATTTAAATTATTAATAAATAATTTTAAATTTTGATACAGTGATCAATAATTATGGAGAAACTGTTAACTACTATATGCAAATTTAGTTGTAAGTACATTTTATTTTCTAGATTGCCAATCATCTTCACAGTTAACATATAAATGATGGATTCTGATAATTTTTCTTCACATTAAATTTAGGTTCCTTTGTATAAATTGGTGTGATATTTTGCCGCCACTTTCGGCTTATCACAATAAAGACCGAAGTGAATGTACGATTAATTTTCAATATCATTTATTAGTGTTGCCATATTGATAATAATACTAGATTTATTAATAATTCATCAACGCAAATATTAGCAGGTCTGGGCAATATATTTTGTTCAAAGATGCAAGATAGAAAAAGCTTTGCGGGCTAAAGATCCTTTTCTTAGTGATACTTTCCTTCTCAAAATGCATCATCATAAATTTGAAATTGAATTTTACGTACAATATTTTTAGATACCAGTATCTTAGCAAAACTTGAAACAAGGTACGATTAATTGTTTGGATAGTTGTAAAGTTGAATTTGGGAATTACACTTTTTCTTGAGGTTCATCGTTCATAATAATAAATTTCTATGCATATGTTACTCTGTCGTTGCAATCATCCCCTTTACAGAAGCACGTTTTCAATTTCAAAGTACTATTAAAAGTAACATCATGACATCCTTCTTGTATTTCGTCGGGCACCTTAAACTCGCGTGGTAATGCACAGTTGCGGTCGTATACAGTCGTCTTGCCATGAATGAACCGCGTGTAGCAGAACTTCGCCTGATCGCCTAAAATTGAATTTATTTAACTTCTAATATTACTTTCAATTTCAAACAAGTGAATACTCTACATTCTGAAAGATGTGTCACACTATTAAACAGCTGGCGCTGTTGAACCTCCACCGATAAATTGAAATACTCTTTAATTTTTTCCTTTCTAATTTGTGTGTCATTGATTTATAAGTACATGGTTAGTCTTATTTTAGTACTGTAGAAATATTCAGGAGTCACACGTTAATTCAGGGAAATACTTAAATAAATATTTCTTTTTTATATCGGCCTGAGACGATACAACTAAAATATAATAAAATCAGCCGTTTGATATTTCAATTTTAGCGCAGTGTAGAAATATTAGGTTGTCGAATTTTAATTGTTTATTGGAAAACGGGCAAAAAATCTGGCTTTGAGCTGCTGCCGATTTTTTGATGTTTTAAATGGATGCAAAATATTTCAAACACGGTTCATAAATATATTATTTCTGTGGTAATTCTATTTCTTTATATAAATGTATGAATGCAGTCGAGTAAAATAATGACGCAAAAGTGTTCACGCAGGACTATAAAGGCACTTTTGCCGCACACAATTTCTCTTTCACTTTACGTTCATTCACTCAAGTCACATTCAATTATATCGTCGGGACAAATAAATAACCCGGTTTAAAACCGGGCTTAAACAAGTAATGAAACAAGCAGTGACACCGTGATGTGAACTATGACAATTATGTTTATAATTTAATAATGTTAACAAACCTATATCCGTATGGCAGTCAACGCGGCCAGTCAACTTCGCGTTGGAGTAACATGATAGTCCTACAATATTTAGAAGAACAATTAAACTATTAGGGTTTTCATAGTTTCAAAAGTTTCAATATAGTTTATTTTCAGTTTTTATAATATTGAAGACTGTAGCGTAAATCGTAGAATAACTATGAATAAAATTGACACCAAATTCGGTCCCAATACGATAGATATTTTTAACCTGTGCAATTTTAATTTGAAACTGTATCACTGATCGTTGACAATCCTACGCGAATGTGTTTCGCCAAACATGAGCGGAATGAAATATAAACCAGTAATATAGTTCAAACCGCAAAATGTTTCTAAATTTTGCAAGAATTTTGATGATAAAATTTGCGCTTTTAGTTTGTATGGATGAAAATTTCAAAAAAATTAGAGTTAATGATAAAAACATTCATAATAGTGTGCCCAAACATTACATACTGGAATTGGTTTGATTTAAGCGCTTTTTGAAATTGAAGATAAAATTTGGTCTCAAAAATTATGTCCTAGCCTTCAAACAGTGTGCTGCTATACAAAAGAAAATTAGAAAAACAATGAAAGTGCGCCTGGGTGTATTGGTTCTCGTGAATACATTTACGGCTAATGTATGTACTTTTTGAAAAACATTTCAGATATTATGTTGCTTAAACTCAAAACAAATCGGATAAAACAGGCGCAATTCCTTCACAAACAATAAAAAACAGTCAAACGTAATGGGGTGTTTATTACTTACCAATTGCGACCCCGAAAAGCATCGACAACGAAAAAATCAGGATCACCAGTTTCATCCTAATATTGTCGAATGGAACACTTAGTCCACAAATAACGGTGTGCTGGAGAATATTTGTTAATATATATAAAGGTTGCTCGATAATATTTTTAATACACCAAAAGCAGGAAAAATCAGTGGTATTTTTTAACATTCAGAGCAAATAGACTTTTCTAAAAGGTATAACACATTTAAATTCGTGTTGCATGGGCCGAACGGTATTTATATGGCCAAACACAAATAGAAATTATTGTTTGTAAATTTTAATTAGACCGAATTAATTTTCTACAAGTTAATTGCTTCATTCAATTGCAAAAACTGAGACCTTCAATAAATGCAGTAAAAATGAAAGTTTATTACAATTCGCAAAAAAAATTATATGAAAATCCTTTTTGTCTGTCTGCCTTTCCGTCATTCTCTCTGTATGCAAGATAACCCTAGCACGATTTTGAGGGAAATTGTTTCAAAGTGCATTTCGCATTTTGAAGAATACATTTTTAGAACGTGTTTTTGCATTGTGTATTTAGAAACACATTCAAGTGTATTCGGAATTTGTATTTTCTGTTTTGGGAAAAAGGGTTTTCCCCAACATTGGTAAGTTACATTGAATTACTGTCAACACGCAAACAATTTTCCCATACCTACATCACAGGCGTACCGAGGGGGGTCACAGTGGGCACGTGCCTCCACCAAATTTTACAAAAACGGTTTGCCGCCTCCCGCCGCAAATAAAACCTCTGTTCAGTGTTTTTGAAGTCGTGCCCTCCCATCCCAAATGCCAAATTATTGGGTCGTGCCCTTACCAAACTGAAGTCCTAGCTACGGGCCTGCCTACATGGTCGCCACCACTCACAAACTGTCTATTATGTTATCCAGGTAATATATTTACTCTGCGTTATCGTTTATGTATATTATTATCTGTTTTTTGTTGTCGAGAGATAACTGTTTTTAATTTAACTTTTACGAAGTTTGCATACTCCATGGCCAAAGGGTTGATGGGTTACGTAATCAACATTTCGTCTTTTCACAATAATAAATTCCTACTTCAGCTTGTTTTCAACATTTCGTTGAAACAATCAAATCATTCTTCCCGTGAACATTAATAAATTAAGAATGACTCGGATATAATTTTTATTACTTTTATTATAATCGGACATTTATGCTGCTACAATTGGTACAGTCACCTGAAACGAATAGAGAGTGTAGACTATTCACGCGTTGTGCAAGCAGAAAGATATTAGGTCCACTCTGAAATACTCCAACCGCTGCACTTTCAATTCATTTAATTCTTTCTTCACATGAATGGGAATTACTTTGATCATTTTAGACATGAATAGGTACACCGTAAATTTAATGAATGACCACTAAAATAAATGCGTCTATTTTTAATACCGACAAATATACCATAACAAAGAGAACATAATTTTAAACCATGAGTCAATAATAAAAGATCAAAAGAGGAGGAATAAACACTAGCAATAAATCAAATTGTAGATATTATAATTTTAGTCAAGGTCATAATTGCAATCCGTGTATGAGCAAAAAATTCAGTAATAATAAGCAACAACTATATTTGCGTTAGATATTTATGTCTACACAACGGGGTTAATAAGAAATGTATTTTATACAAGGCAATGACGGCAATATACTGAGACACGTATTCTTTCCACCTATTCGGTTTGGTCCATTTCAAATGTCTAACTGTTATTACGAAAATCACACAATTAAGTGAAAATCTTGGTATAAAAAATAATTGTAACCACTTGATAATAAATGACCCACTGACTAACGTATTTCTGCCCACGTATGTTTTAAAAATTACAAAAATCAAGTTGTGTATTTTGCATATTATTATCAATATTATATTAGGAATGCCGGTGCCACAATTTCACTTGATATAAATAACAATGTGTGTATTCCTTGTTGTACATTTATTTATTGTATTATTGTACTTGTAATATGTTGTTACATTTGTGAGAGGTGAAGAAGGAATTGACCGATTGACACCTTATTGCAACATAGGTTTCCTTCCAATGGGCAGCTAGATCACGTGTACCAAGTATGAGTCTATTATCTCAAACCGATATTGAGCAGTCACATGGGGGGCCGGGATCAATGAGATTTTCAGGGCCGGGAATTGATCGTTACGGCACTGATGTAGAACCACGTACCACGAAAAATCGTCTATTTACTTTAGCTGGTTTATTTACGGTAAAGAAGTTGAGTTACCGTATTTTCCTTCAATTGCGTCCCATGTCATAATAGCGACCCAGAGGGACGTTAATTCGACATTTCAATATTTTGCCAATGCTACTCCTTTGTAAATAGCAATTGGTAAATCAGTTGGCAAAAGCAAACAACGCGACTTTAGTATAGCCGTCTTAATGTTTTATTTTATATTTATATTTTATCTTACTCTTTGTCAAAAACTTCGAATAATCTAGTTAGTATTATTTACATTTACTAATCAACGGGCATGATAATATTCCAAAAAAAACCCACGATAGAAAGCAATATATATTCGCTGCTCAATATTTTACAAAAATACATTTATTACGTAGGTATTTACTTTTTGTAGAAACGTTATCAGATACCCAAATCTTTAAAAAACCTGAAATAATTTTATTTATTTATTGTTTTTAACATTGTGTTGGTTTATTTTACATTGTAAATGAATAATTTGACGTAATTGTATGTCTTGTAGTGCAGTCTTTTATTTGACAAATAAAATAAATTACTTGAAACTTGCATATTTCTCCCATAAATTCTCTTATGCTATTCGAAAATAGCAAATACTTGAAAATATTAAAACTAGCAATAAGTTAATTTGCATTTCAGCTGAAATAAATAATTTTTCATCATATTCTCATTTATCACACATTTTCACACTCTCGAATTGTTCCTCAACTTTCCAAAGAACGACGCAGTCGAGGGAGATGTACTTATTAACCAACAGCTGGCCAAAAGGTCGAAGGACAAAGGGAGGATTAAAAAATTAAATATATTTTGTTACTGTTTTAGTTTGTTAGTATTTAATGTATACAACTTCTTTAGTTGTGATTAGTATCATTATACGAATGTAACTTGTATAAAAATACCTTGTACTTCTGGCCGTCTCTCCCCCTGTTCACACGAGAACTCAAGAACGGTTTGAGTTAATGACCTTGAACTTGGTACACGTGTGCTAGTCCATTAAAAGGTGAAATTCGCAGATGGGGTCAATAGGTAAACTCCTACATGACCTTTTACACTTACTATTGTGTAAATGGAGCCTCAAAAACACAAGTTAAATACTACTTTTGAATTCTACTTGGATTTGTGAAAAACCAGTCAATTTTGAAGATCGCAAATACATGAATATTTCGATTTTAATTATAAAGATATTTTTTCTAATATATCCACTGCTCATAATATTTATTTCTGTTAGCACTATTACAATATTCAGTCGACTCGTGTGTATTTTTATGATTTGTCCTATTTTGCCATATTCATTATTTATATCAACGACAGGCTTAACAGTGGGACGCAATATTACATTTCATGTAAATGTCCACACCGTACAACTCAGCAAATTACACGGCTGAAAGGTTTGATGTTGCAACAGAATGAACATCAGCTTTAGTAAATACTAATAAACCGGTTGAAACCGCGCATTGCTAAATGACGAATGGAACGGTGACACTGTGACATGAACTATGACGCAGCTAGCAGCAACAATTATAACTGTTATGACTTTTGCATACATTTCAAATCAAACCCTTAATGCATTGGCGATCCTCAAATTCAAAAGCGGTTGTAACTTTCAAATGTAACTAGACTTCACCTGACAGCAGCGTATCTTTGAGACTGTATTGATCCTATAGTTAGTATAAAACATCAAAGGTCATGAAGGAGTTGACCGATTGACCCCATCTGCAAACTTCACCTTTCAATGGACAAATAAAACACTTGTAACAAGTTCGAAGTCATTATCTCAAACCACCGTTCTTGAGTTAGTGCGATCAGAAGGACAGACAGACGTAAACGGAATTATTCAACAAATAACATTCCTTACTTATGAAATCATCATGACAGCATTTGGGACTTCCGTAAATTGGTTAATTTCCATTTCAATAGTCGTTTAAGAAATTTTTATTTAGCCATTTACATAAGTTGATAACTGTATACTCTAGAGGTACTCTATTATTCAACGTTGAAGCCATAATATACTGAAATATTTTCATACCTCCACGTAGTACCAACCCTGTAGGCACGCTCCATATAGAGTAATTCAATATTGGGTTTACTATTAACGTTTTAAAGAAACTACATCTATAATTAGTCCAATTAAATAAATATGAAAAAATAAGCCGGAAATAAACCTGAAAAATAATCAGTGTTTTATTAGTTTTCCAAACAATTCTTACTATATATTAATTAAATGAAAATAGCTATATGCGAGAACGTAGGAATTTTCCTTTGCCATTGCCAAGAATGCCAAAGTTTTGCTTTTTGCAACGAAACAGCAGAAACAATTAATTATCGCGTCGTTTCAAGGTTGCGTCCATTTCATTTCTTGTTTTAATTACACTGAACCTTGAAACACCGATAGCGATTATCAAGATAGAACTATTTCAGCCAGCACAAGTTTATTATTACATGATAGCCATTATCATTCACGGATGTTTAAAATAATGCACATATTTCGACTATTTACCTTTAAATGGACTGCTTCGGATTGTGAATATTTTTATTTTGTTTTCTTTGAAAGTGTTGTAGTGTATAAATGGGTTAGTAGTAGAAATGAGAGAGTAAGGAAAACATAATGACTTTTAAAATAATGTGTGCGCTATTAAAGTTAAGTTATTATGTGTCAAACTAAGCATTGTTTAAGTTTATTACACTCATATCCTTTGCAATGTATTTGTGTTGTGTTCGCGAGTATGACAGTTTCTTAAATAGCTTACACGTTGCTTCCACTTTGTGAATCACACAAACACTAAGAAGGACCCATATTATAACTTATTTGTTATAAACGTAGCAGTTAATACATTTATTAATTTAAAAGTGTAAATAAAAGTAGTGAGTATAGGTATTTATGACTATTTGAAAGTATTTCAGAAATATTTAGTAATCATTTCTTTTGTAGTTTGCCAAATACAATAGCATTCATTGTAGCGATTATAACAAAAATTTCTCAAGCGTTTGTAAAATAAACCTTCAATTGAATCTCACATAAAAAGAAATTATGGGGTTGGATTGAAACTGCGATTTACTTTATTTATTTAGCAACGCAAAGAGTAAGTAAGACTGCACAACCGAAACACATTTTTAGAATTGTTATTCATATAAAATTCGCGTTTTGTTCAGTTAGGTTCGCTTTCACTTTCATTTTTATAACCTTGCATTTCATTTGCCTTGTTGTTTCATACATTCCATTAGTTTTAATAGCTCTGAAATAATCTAGCTGATGCACATTCATTTCATTCTCTTTAGTCCCTCACCGGAATTACTTTAATCATTTTAGACATGAATAGCAACGCCATAAATTTAATGAGTAACAACTAACATAAATATGTTCATTTTTAGTGCCTCAGAATATACCATTACAAATAGAAATTGATTTTAAGCCATTAGGCATTAATAAATGATCAAAATAGGAGGAATAAAAGCTAGCAATAAACCGATGGTAGATATTATTCCTTTAGTCAAGGTCACAATTTGCACGTGCAAATCATGCATGAGCAAACTATAATGTAATATTTGCATTAGATATTTATGTCAGTTTGCAATTGTTGTAAAATTAAGATGACTGTGAACCACATAATAAAAGCAAGTATATAACCGTAATATATATATCTGTTGATTTTAAAATTCCGGAAAAAAATCAATGCTTTGGTGTAAAACTTTTTTATTCCTAAGGGAAAATAAGCCACTCCAAGTTAGTGTAATGAAGAAACGCCAGAACAAATAAAAAAACTAAAACGCACTTTTGGCTAAAAACTGAACATAACCAAATGACGGATTTTAGTAAAATTGAATAGGGAAGACACATGTGGGACAATGTATATTCGTGAACTGATAATCTTAACAGACTGGCTGATTAGTGGTTCGTATGACGACCTCCATTTCCACCACTACCATTTCCTTTACAACTTTTGCGCACATACGACATACAACAGAGAGACGGACATCATAACCGTTCCTGTAAAGCACCATTTCCATACCTACCTAATAAATGAAATGCTAGACTTTGCGAGTAATACCTCTCTATTATTATTACATTGATTTTTACTTTCTGAGTGATTTAACGAATTGGAATCACGGAAAGAAATTCCCCTTGGTGGTTAAACCGGGCTAGGCCAGCATCATAGTTTCTGACTCAAATTTTGAAATGTTTTTGTTAAAATTTTAGGATCATATAAATTAATAAATGTCCGGGCTTTATTCATCATGTTTGGATTTGGAGATACCTTCATTCAGTGTTAGGTATCCAACTTTATAAGGGATGCTTTCGGTTAACCCGCATGCGATGCTTCCACGTGGTGCCGGAATTATAGACACACTCCCCGTGGAGTCATTTAAGATTCGGTTTACGATTACCGTTTTGTAGAAATGACATCCATAATTATTCCATTTAAAAAAATCTGAATACATAAACCGGAAATATACCTAAAAAATAATCAGTATTTTATTAGCTTTCCAAACAATTCACTTTTAAAAATATCCCGTCAGATTTGACATTCGTTCATGTTTTTGGCACCTACATTTTTTAATGTTAAAAAATAACATGAAGTGTATTCAAATTAACATTATTGTCGGGATATTTTTTAGTCTTATTATATATTTATCATATGAAAAGAGCTAGGTGATAATGTGAGAACGCAGGAATTTCTCATTGTCATAGCCAAGAATGCCAAAGTTTATCTTTTTGCAACGAAACATCAAATCAATTAATTATCGCGTCGTTTCAAGGTTGATTCCAAATATTTCATTTTATGTTCTAATCACACTTGACATTGAAACAGTGATAATAATAATTGTCAAATAGAGCCGTTTCAGAAAGCACAAATTTATTATTTCATAGTAGCCATTATCATTTACGTATGTTGAAAACAGTGGAAATATTTTGACTATTTAACTGTAAATAGACTGCTTTGGTTTGTCTACATTTTTATTTGATCTTCTTTGAAAGTATTACAGTGTGTAAATAGGTTAGTAGTAGAAATAAGTAAGGAGAACATAATGACGTTTTACAATATTGAGTACGCTATTATAGTTAGTATGTGTAAAACTGAGTATTGTTTAAGTTTATTACACTCATAATATTTGCAGTGAATTTGTGGATTGTTCGCGAGTATATTTGTTCCTTTGATAGCTTCCACGTTGCTTCCACTTTGTGAATTGCACAAACACTTACAGAGGATCCATATTATAACTTATTTGTTATAAATATAGCAGTATAGTTAATACATTTATTAAATTAAATTAAATAAAGTAGTGAGTATAGGTATTTATGACTATTTGAATGTATTTCAAAAATATTTATTAATAATTGGTTTTGCAGTTTACCAAACTTAATAGCATTCATTATAGCGATTATGGTGAAAATTTCTCAAGCTTTTCTAAAATGAACTTTCAATTGAATCTCACATAAAAAGAAAATATAGGGTTGGATTGAAAGTGCAGTTTACATTATTTAGTTAGTAATACAGAGTAAGATAGCACAGCCGAAACACATTTATAGATCTGTTATTCCTATATAACACTCCAGCGTTTTATTCAGTTAGGTTCGCGTTGACTTCATTTTCATAACATAATAACCTTGCATTTGCATTGCTTGGTTATTTTATACATTCGATTAGTTTTAGTAGCTTCATTTTAGTTAGCAGTTTCATAATTAAATCACACTTTATAAATAACTCATATTATGTTCATCATGCTTTGCAAAATTTGGATTCTGAATTTTAAGATTTTATACATGTACAGCACAGATTTGGATGCGTGCTCATTTAAGATTATTATTTTTATTTATTGACAATTTATAAAAAAATTACACTGCAGCTGTAATTTCTCAATGTGCTTAAAAGTAAATAAACTATTGCATTATATAGGTTACGAATAAAAACGAGCATTGAAAAGGTACAACAGTTTTTATAGGATTTTGTTCACAATTGTGAGGATGAAAATATTAAGCATGTATTTGGTTCACATCATTATTAAAAAATGTAGTATATATATGCAGAGTATTATTTTTGTGTGAGTGTGTGCTTTTAATAATATAAGATGTAAGAAGGTTTTAGGGCCGACGCGGCGAAACCACCACTATAAGAAGTTACTGCTTTTAAGTGCTACTTAATATTGGCACTCAGAATATTCGCATATAAGCGATGAGACATGATGCGCTTAAAATAGATACAAATTGTAAGGCAGTAGGTGCTACATTTAGTACTCGCATGAAAATAATTATAAAGTCATACTTAAAGAACATTGCGTCTTGTAAGCTTACCTGTCCTAATACATAGCAGTCTCACTTTGTTACAAAGAAACACAGCGGGTAGCTTTATAGATACAGTCGATTTAAGACTTAAAAAATTAATTAAACAGATAGGATAACGATTGATATTTTCATACAGACTAATATATATTATAATGATTTTAATAATTAAAATGACTTATATTTACAATATTATGCTAAATTACTCACAGATAATCCAGTTTCCAACTTGTTTCGTGAAAAATATTTGGGAAAAATATAAAGTTGTGCAGTATTTCAGCGACTTTTTCGTTAAATTAAAATGTAATTTCAGTGCATAAATTTATTAATTTGAATCTTTCTGGATAATTGTATCATGTTTAAGTATCGAAAAATAATAGTAAAAAAGAGTTAATCACCACATGTAAATACAATGCTTAGCAATAATAAAAAATATTTCTCAATATATTGTTCGCAATATTTTGTTCACTTTGCAAGGATCAGTCTGAAGATTTAATTCATATCCTACTTGTCTGCCATCATTACAACTACTACAGAACAATCTATTTGCAAAACACCCAAAACATATTTTTTCTTATTAATAATCCCATACTACACATAAAGAGAAAGCTCCATCCGCATTTAGTTTCAGTTTATTTGTTAAGAAATGAATATTTAATGTCATCGTCTGATTAATCGTAATTTGGGCGAAATGCTCATTATTGTTTATATTATAGTAATGTTACTCCTATCTTATCAGTTAAAGGATGTAATACAAATGGATGCGATGTAAACGCTGAGGCCATCTCATCCCTAATAAATACTCTAATATACTATACTACTTCGCCAAAAAAAATATAAAAACATTCACAACTTACCGACAAGAGATAATAATGACCATAAAAATGAGAATGGATAATACCTACATGGCTTTTACAAATACAGAGGGTGCGTACTTCTTTTTGCTTCACTTTATAAAATTGTCGTAATACGCAAATGCATCCAGATATATTGTCTTGTATTATCAAGATTTTAACCTCCTTTATTATTTAAAATGACTTATAGTTACAATAATATGCTAAATTACTTACAGGAATACAGTTTCCAACGTATTTCTTGAAAATTATTTGGCAAAGTCAAAAATTTGTGCGTTATTTTGTGAGTTTTTCGTCAAATTAAAATATAATTCGATTAAAATGTATTATCCAATAAAGTTGCACAGATTATGAGCTGCGCATACTTAAACTTTTCTTTCACGAAAGAGTTACTGCGCAATAAACCAAAATGACTTTCTGGAACAACTTTTTGTGTTTACAGTTCCTTAAATTTATTGTGTATTTTCGGTTTTAAAGATATTCTTTTAAATACAGAAGGAGGGCAAAATTCACTAGTAGAATTTTATGGGTGTTCACCAAATTTGTTTATCCATTTTAAACGTAAATCTTGTACCCTTCTGTGAGTCGCGTATATATACTTTGAGTGGTGCATCAGAAACAAAAATTTTCAAATTATAAACAAGTCAATTTGAAAATTTTCTACTCAAAATTATGGCGAAAAAAATTATCACAGTCAGATATTTATATATATAACTTCTATATAATGTGATTTTGGGGCAATGATATGTCTCCTTTAGTCACTTTACTGAGTCGAATTAGCTAAGATCGGTTTCCGTCTTTTTGAAAATATTTTTGCACCGACAATTGAAATATGGCCATTTCTTCAAACTTTAATCGTTCCCCGATCTGATCTGTTGGGAATCGACTTTCGAATTTGACAAAAGGTATTAACCAAGGTTACACTTTGGAGGATCATTTTTCGGATTCCGATTCTTTAGTTTCGCAATGGCCAAAAAACAACTGCTCATCCAAATCATTCCCGAAATTAAAAATTGCATTTTGAAATTGATTCAAATATGATTACTTACCCTCTGTTTTAAGTTTTGCAACAATAATAATTCTGTTCGGACTGAACTGATCATCCTTCGCTATACGTATATATATAAACTTCAGTTTCAAGTAAGCTTATGGTTATATTAATGGCTCTGATAGTAAAAATGCAATTTTAAAGGTGCTAAAAGCGTAGTTGAGTCTCGTGGACAGGCAACCTGAAATAAATGTTTTGCAATATACATTGATGCAGGTATAAGATACATCTTTCTTTCCATGTACCTCTCATTCTCTCCCCCGAGACTCCCGTCCGACCAAATAAAAACCAACGGATTCTCATTTTGAATGAAACATTGTTGCAAGAAACTGCTACTTGCCGTTCTATTTTTTAACTCTGTTTTCCCTTCTCTTCCTCGTTTATATTAGAATCACTGCTTCCATTTGGATAGTGCAGTGAGAAAGAAAGAAAATTCTAAAAGATGGGAATTCAAATTTGTTTTTTGGTTGCTGTACTCTGCTCTGTTAATATCATGTTGGTCAAGGCACAGGTATTTACCTACATTATTTTTAAATTGTTCATAAACTCCGAATTAAATTATCTGTGGATTAAAAAAGCATTTGTCTAACATTAAAATTTTAGGTTCCAAATAAATCCTTCATACGAAGTTGCCGAAATGAGACTCTTTTGCAACATGAGGGAATTAATAATCATTCGTACTGCAATCATTCTTGTGATGGGCGCAAAAATCAGGAAATAAAATCGGAGTGCAAACCGAGTGGAGTCTGTGTTTGTTCCAGAGAATGTTCTCAAGAAGCGGTAATTCAATTATAACAAAGCAAGTGCAATCAGTACAACAAAAATTGATTTGATTAACAATTATTAATAGTAATCCGATGTATAATTTTAGGTAGCTGTAAACACACCGAAAGAAAAATTTGGAGACTATTGTCTGGAAAACGATATGGTTGATCCTGAATATCAACAATATAAAAAGAAATGCGACGGGGATTGCTCTGCACTTTGTCCAAACAGATACGGAGCAATATGCGGTGAAAATGGCAGTGTAAGACCACCCACCTACGTTCGCGTTTGTACATGCAGATGTCCGCGGTCAATGTGTACTCCAATCACCACAACCACAGCAGCAACTACAACCGAAATATCTACAAATCATTTGCACGCTGCTACCATACAATTTCATTTTTTACCGTTTGCTTTCAATGCCTTAATTGAGATCACAAAAATCACTTATAATTCTTTGAGCCCAGTACTTGTTGTTGCAGTTTGGAAAATGGCCGTATTGAGTTACATAATGGCTTGCATTGTTCCTTTATTATTAATATTGTTATAACGGGAAGTTTTCTGATGATATTATAAATATTACAATATTTGCATGTAAAAGAACTTTTTTGTTTGTATACTAAAAATTGAACGACTAACGAGTTTTTAAATTATACCACTGATGGTTTTGCAACGCTGCAAGTCATAGCATTAACATTTGAAACATTCTTATGTTTTTTTACATAACAGTAACTAACAACAACAAATAAAATATAACATTTTCATTAAAATACATGCCTAACTGGATATTTTTACAAACTTACATGCATAGATTTAATATTCAATCATTTGCAATTGTATTCAGCAAAAGAATTATACTTATCACGCCTCATTTTAATTAATTTGATAAAAATGTCTCATTGCTATCAAACTCACGGTTGACGACGCCTACGCATCATATTATATAGGTTTATTAGGTATTTTAGTTACCAGAAGTGGATCCATAACTGTAGGGTAGCATGGGGAAGATTTGGGATGGAATTGCAATAGTTAGTATGTAATTTTATTATTGTTTCAGATGTACCATCGTAAATTTAAAAATATGTGCAGTTTCATGATGGTAAGTAACTTTCATTAATTCACACGCCAATATCTAACATAATTTTCATCGAAAAGTTCTCCTTGAGACTCCGTTATCCGTCGAGTAAGACCGTGACCGTGAGTTATTTATCAATTGAGTTTTTGGAGTTGTTTTAAATAGTTTGCTGCTCTTTATTGTACTCTGAAGCTAAAAATTGTGCGAGTGTGACCGGAGTGACCTGCATGTGGCTGAAA
This sequence comes from Pogonognathellus flavescens, assembly GCA_019776165.1. Taxonomy (NCBI): domain Eukaryota; kingdom Metazoa; phylum Arthropoda; class Collembola; order Entomobryomorpha; family Tomoceridae; genus Pogonognathellus; species Pogonognathellus flavescens. Next base: position 16,132 of record JABASD010002860.1, read on the forward strand.
GCTTATCAGAGCGAGGAAGTGTGAACTCCTTGCAGAAACAAATCGGTTTTGTAGAAAGTTCAATCCCAAAAATGAAAATTTGGAAGATGGCTGTCTCTCGTCGTTGGCTGGAATCTGAATAGGTGGGGATTCAGTTTAAAGTAACTTACTAAATCCATTGAGTGGGCCGAATAGATTTTTGGTGTTTAGTTTGAGATGGGGTGATAATTAATTTTTCGGATTAGGTTCGGAGTTTTAAGTAAACTATTGTCCGAGTTCGAATTTTTGCATACATTGATTAATGAATGTTTAATGCAAGTAGATGATATACTTTCATGCTGAAATTGAACTCAAGCTGATTCATAAACAAAATTTATGAGGGTAAGACCTCAGCCGGGTTCGATTGAGTTTGATGCAAATCTCGAAGCAATTGTATTTAACCTTGAAACACTGAATATCAAAATAGAAAGTTGTTGAACAAGAACCAGTTTATCGGTGAAAGTCAACATTGTTATTCACGGCTGTTCAAAACAATGGAAATATTTTTGACTTTTATTAGTATTATTATTACAGTATAGGTATGGTATGTATCAATACTTTTGAATTTCAATCATTAAGTCTCGTGTGTTTGTGTTATATTCGTAGTAATTTAGTAAAGAACAATGAACAAACCATTGCAAGACGGCTGTATTGAAGTGGTTGAAGTGACTCATGTTATTTATGTAGCCGAACTAGCAGCTCAAAAGCCTCTTGTTAAATGAAGCAGTTCTAACTCGACTATTTTCACATTCAAATCCAATAAATGATACATTTTTCTCTAAAAAGAATTAATAATGTGCTGGCGCTCCGGTTTGCAGCTTTAAAAGCGATAAACGAAGGTGTGTGCTCCGCTACATTACATTGTCATTTTACGAGATCATTACCGACTTTTCCATTAAAACTGGAAAATTCGAATAGTTTTTAATTTCCCATGTTCCGTTTTATTCAATTGAAAAACCAAAGAGAAATATTTTAACCCAAAAACTTGTTTCTTGAATTGTATAATCGGTTTCGGTCCCGTTTCAGTTTCTAAATTCAAAAAAGGTCGGTCCCGTTTTCAATTCGGATTTAGAGTTAAAGATACAGGTTTTTGAAGTTGAAAGAAAAGTTGGTTCCGGTTTCGGATCGCTAATTGAAATTTTGACAAGTATACGTCTCTGATGTGCTCCCAACTATTGTCGTCAAAACAGTTTTCTATTGTTCTTGTCAATTGTTTTAACCGTTCTAAACGCATGCAACAAAGTAGCGTATGATACAAAATAACATATTCTATATCAATGAAAATTGCATACTGTTGTTATTCGTCAACTGACTTGACAACTGCTGTAGTCGACAGAGTCATCTATTGTTGTTATTCAACTGTAGTGACAAACTTTGATCGAAATAGGTTGATTGTTGGTCGAGATATCGAATTACATGACATACAGTCTGAAAGACGGAACATTCCTATAAAGTAGCGTTAGGTAGTAAAAATTAAATGTCACCGATTGACACCATTTTCGAACTTGAATTTTATCGTGACCCAGAGATCACGTATGAGAAGTTTAAAGCAATTGTATTCGTCGGTTCGTTAGTTATTTCAATCAGACAGACAGACTCAGCAACAATTCTTATATTAATATAAAGTAGATTATGCTACTTAATCATGAATTGACGAGATAATGAAACATCAATCAACATCAATAAAATCTAAACCTACTGTAAGATAGTGGAGGTGTGCTGCATCCAGTGCACCCCCTATGGGTACCGGGTACGTGCATACTTAATGTGTGTATAGATATTAGGTACAATATTTATTCGAATAATGGCCCATTTAATATTTTATAGCATTCTTTTCATTGTGCCCATTTGGTATAAATTGGTGTAGCATTATTCATATTTACTCATTCACCTTCGACAGCTCCAAACACATTCAAATATATTTCAATCACGTATACTTTTTTGCTAATTGGTAAAGTCAATCCAGTTTATTCGACAGGGACTTGGATTTAGAAAATGAAGCTGGCTCTTTTGGTTTTGATTTTGACATTTATGTCAATATCTGACACATCGGCAGTGAGTAAGTAAAAAGCTTTTGAGAAATAATTTCTAGTGAACTTAAAAATACTTTATGCTTGAATGGATAGAGTAGCTTACTTATATTTCATTCCTACCTAAATAAATAGGGCAATCGAGTTATCGTATGTAGAGAAAATTCATGAATAATATTTTAAATTACATTTTTAGACAAATTCAAAACTAGAGTCATAATTTTACAGGAAGCAAATGTTATGTTTATCTTTTAAAGTATTCAAGCACTGGTGTAGCGCACTTGGGACAGAATATGTGTCGTCTATCTTAGGCTAAAACCGAACATGTTTTTGGAACAAACTTTTATTATATACTCTTTTACACTTCGCTAGTTTCGTCCTACTCCTAATCGGATAAAATTATGCACCAAATTTTAATACACACCAAATTGATAATTCAGCTGAACAGTGCAGTGGGGGGTAGGGCGGTTTTTAGGCTACGGTTAGGGTAGGGTGATAGAGTGCTCTCTACTAACCTTATTTAAACCTTTTTTAAGTATTTTTTTATAAACTACTATTTGTAGAGAACATTATGTGACAGCTTTTAATGCTGCAAGATATATTATTGTGAGTATGAGTCAGTTTGCGTGAGACAACTACCATATTAATATTCACATAACTGGGAAAGAATCATCGCAATGAAATTGCATTTCTTTTTATTTTCAGAAACCACAATACAATGTGCTAGATGTGACGACGATTGGGTTGGTGGCAAATGGGTGCCATCGCCCACCTGTAGACCAACGCAAAACGCCGGCACTACTTGTGGAGGCGATGTTGGTAAGCTACATATTTATTACTGCTTAAGCTACCGTTGCAATGTATATCAATTATGCAATTCTCGCATATGAGGGTTGGAATGAATTACAAATAAAAATTATTATCCCTTACTCTATAGCATATTCTTGCCATTAGTAGTGATAAAATATATATTATTAAAAGTAGTGAAAGAGAATATTACAAAGGGGGAAAATTATAATATACACTAAAGCTATATTGCTACTCCGGGTAAAGAAAACGTTATAAATTATTAGACCGACAAATAAATTCAGAATTTGCACTTTCGAAACGATTTACACAATTTTCAAAGTCAACAGTGAAATTTTGTGGTACGGAGATTCACATGATTTATTCAGTAGCGAAACCGCTGTCGCTGCTTGAAAAACCTCGGTATCCAGGTATCCAGCATAGTGGGAAATTTTGGCTTTTTTAATGCACATGCAAAACATTTGGGGAAAAAATTGCTGAAGAGGTAGTTTTAAACTTTTTGCCATTGTATTTTGTTTCGTTTTGTTTCAGGTTTTCCCGTTGGTTTTTGTCGTACGGAATTCTCAGAAGATAACGTTGCGGTTGAGCGTCATTGCGCCGATCCGGCTAATTTTGAGTTCCAAGAAATAAAACCCGGGTGCTACAGAGCAAAATTCAACGAACGATGGCAAAATAAGACAGTATCAAAGAAGACGTGTTTCTGTGATACCGACAATTGCAACAAAGTTACCGTCTATGACGGAGTTTAGAGCCAGGTGGCTGTACTAACCTCAACACAAATCATCCAAACGAATTTAAAACCACAAAATTATGTCCACTCGTTTATACTAATCATTTTATTTACATTTGAAATCTTTGTTAAAAACTCAAGTCTAGCTTACTTGAAAAAGTAGCCTATAATTCATTCCTACTCTGCATTCCTCAGCAATACTTTTTGACTGTGAAAGCAAGTGTAGTCCTCTTTGTCCTTATTTTAATTTTCTTTTTAGTTTCTGAAATTTGTCCTTCTCTTCAATCTCGACTCATGAATTTAATAAATATGTATCCATAATATTATGCTTCACATAAACACAATTTTAATTGCACCACATCTGCGTTTATCTGTAAATGCAAGGGCATATCTAGAAATGTGTAATAATGGGGGAAGGGCTCTAACTCTCTGGGCGGATGAAAGCCCAAAAGACATCCAAAATTGCGGCCTTCGGTCACAAATTTTCTCTCAAAACCCCATTTTTCCAGAATTTTGGGAGGACGCTCAAGCCGTGTGAGCCCATACGTAGTTACGCCTTGTGGAAATCATATTACAAGAAGTATAGAATACTAAAAATAACACAAAAAGGTTCTCAAATTTGCACATTAAATTTCAACAACTGAATAGTTCCATGAAAATTATTACGCTTCAACCTTCCAATTAATATAAAATGCGCTTTCGCCATTGTCTAAAGAATCAAAACGTAATTTATGTACATTTGTATTGAAACGAATTCCCTCTAAAATGAATCAATTGAATGGGTAAATGATGACACAGACTACACCGAAAACTTTCTACATTGGGCCAAAAAATGTTGATATTTAATATTATTTGATACTTAATATTCGGTTTATTGATTATCAAGCTCAAATTCAAATAATTTAAAGGATGCAAAAATGTATTGTGCCAATAACGAATTGGTGTGAACGACAAATCCATGTCATTATCAAAAACCTTTTAGACCTTTTAGATAGAAAATTTAATATGTATACAATACAATAATGGACAAAATCACTAAAGGGGATCTACAATTAATCCATCAGAAAAAGTATCACGAGCAAGGTTCAAAGTAAACATTCGACAATTGTAATGAAAGAGCATAATGCTTCTTTCCGTTTTATTAATCATTGCATATTTTTCCAACATTTGAAAATGGAAGGCATTTCTTTATCATTTCTTTCATTTGGATAAAAAGTGAGAAATAGTATTTTAGCTTCTTGTATAGAATCAAATAAACAATTCACAAATTATGAAGTGCATCACAAGAAATTCAGTCGAGAGTTTCCTGTACCTTGTTCCATATTGTTTACACAGTATCAGAAATATGGAAGGAGTAGACCAATAAACAAATCTTAACCCAATTGACTATTGTACTATTATGTGTTCCCAGTGGCGTAAAAACCACCGGTGCAGACGGTGCGAGTGCACTAGGGCGGCAGGGTCTAGGGGCGGCATGCGGCGGCTGATAAAAATGTTACATTATGTTGCACGAAAAGATCTTACAATATTGGAATAATTTTCCCTTTCGCAATTGTCATTTCCCACAATTTACAACTGTGAAATGTAATATTTGTACTGCAGTGTCATATTTAAGAGAATATCCTTAATAAATATAATATGGTACAAGTATATCACTCTAATGTAATTATTTTTATTAAAGTACAAACACAGATAACTGAAAGTTTTAGACGTAATCAGGTATTTATGATACGCCGCCTCGCCACATCTTTTAGTTGCTTCATCATAAATTAATCAACATATGAACTGCGAACAAATTTCATGTACATTTTATCCATCGTTTCTTTAACTTACTTAGTAAAATCAGAAACCTGGATGGATTACCATGTCTCGTTTACCAATTCGATATCTCTGACGATTTTTAATGAAGACCAAAGGTCGCAGTTGTACCTGTTCGTGTCAGATTAACATCTACTAACATTCAGTGATGAAGTGAAGGCACATGTTTTTTTATTATCCCGGTTATCCGCTTCTCCACTTCTTCAGAACGTCCACGTTTCCAAAAAATAATAGAAATTTAAAATTTATCTCCAAAATAACACAACATTGACAAAATTTTCGCGCTACGCGCGAATTTATTGCGTTTTTGTTCCTTTAGCCATAATTTTGCTCCAATCTTTTGTGCTAGGGCGAATAATATGAGCTGTAATATACTCAAAGTAAGCGCGTGACCACCCCTCTAGGGCATTTCCAGTGGGGCCCCCGTTGATAATTTTGAGTTGACATTTATGGTTCAATATGACTGGATGCGTTTGCACTCACAAAGACAGACAGCTAAGAAATTGCAAAAAAAATTGTATTAAGCAACACTACGAATAAAGTGTAAATGACCATTTGCATGCGTGGTCTATATACTATATATTAGTACTATATATTTCAATGGGGTGGCGAGGCAGCAAGTTGCACCGGGGCGGCCGAGGGGCAAGTTACGCCGCTGGACGTTGCTTCCACTTTGTGAATGGCACAAACACCAAGAACGGACCCACATTATAACTTATTGGTTATGAATATAGTAATATAGTTAATACGTTTATTAAGTTAAACGTGTAAATAAAGTAGTGAGTATAGATATTTATGAAGTTGGATGTATTATGTATTTCAAAAATATTTAGTAATAATTTGTTTTGCTGTTTGCCAAATACAATAGCATTCATCATAGCGATTAAGAAAAAAAATTCTCAAGCGTTTGTAAAATAAACTTCCAATTGAATCTCACATAAAAAGAAAATATTGGATTGGAATGAAAGCACTATTTATTTCATTTGTACATTAGGTGTATTGAGAACGATAGTAATGTCCGTCTGTCTGTCCGTTCGTCCGTCTGTTTGTGCACAAAAGTAGTGCTGACAATGGATCTGGTTTGTAGTGGTGGGAACGGATTGTGATAATAGTTGTGGAAATGGTTCGGTTAGCAGTTTTCGGTGTGAAATAGATTTAAAAAGAATATAATATAAAATAAAATATTTAAAATAACCTAACGGTCTTGTTGCATTTGTTACGGTTGTAACAGTTTATTTATTATGTGAATTTTTACATACATTTGCTGGCGTATGTATCAAATAATGATTTTCATTTGTCTATCAATTTGTAAAATAAATATCACAAAAAACAGTTCTCTCTCCTTGATACCCCCAGAGTCGTCCATTATTACCTCTTATTATTATTAATTATTATTATTATCCATAATGACCTAAATAAAAAATTGAAACAATGCTAACGCCTTAACAAATAAAAATATTATTTGACATTTGAGTAGCAGTGTTTGCTGTTTTGGTTTCGTTAATATATTTTGTTAGCACGTTTATGAATCTTGTTTGTGAGTACGACTGATTGAATATTAACTTGCTGCTTGTGCTGAATTTATATATCTGACAAACAATCCACTTAGACTGTATTTTAATACTGGGTGAGTTGGTTGACGCAGTACACATTAAATCCATTTCATTACCCTTATGTCACGAATACTGCTATGAAGAATTTGATACACCTGTATTACTCTAAAAGCTTTTATGTGGTTAAATACAAAGCTAGACCAAATACTAGGCGAAAATGCTCAAAAAATTTAAACTGTTTTACTCTTGAATGTATCTATAGTCTATTGAATAAATTTCTCATTGGTGTTATTTAAGATACTGAAATTACGGTTTTCTTTAAGGCTTGTATTTTTTTACCCTAATTTTAAATTTCTTA
>JABASD010002861.1:0-23445 GCA_019776165.1 Pogonognathellus flavescens
TTTGCCCTCTTACACATGTGTGCCAAGTTTCATACGCCTAAGTTCATTTTTACTCGAGTTATCGTGGTGACAGACCGACAGACCGACAGACAGACAGACACACAGACAGACATGACAATTCCATAAGACCGGCTCGGTCTAAAACTGTAGCCATGGTCCATTCTGATCTGTAGAGTTGAACATTTAACTTAGAAAACTGCAACAACGTTTCGATTCATTCTAAACAGGAATATAATAACTTGCAAATATTTGCCTTGGAGGATGCGATTCAAAATTGTTATCCAGGAAATGCAACGATGAATGAGTTGGAACAAAACCTAAGAAGTTGTAACATAAAAAGAGGAATGTTTGTGAATTGCTGACGCGATAGCTTTACTGTGAATTGCAAATGAATCATCCTTGACCTTGCAGAATTGTAAACGACGAAGTCTAAATACTACAAACACACATGCTGCTTTTGTGTGTAGCGTCTTCGGGGTATTGAGAAATCCAGCAATTTCTCAATGGATAGTCATACAACTCTTACAGTGTTCTTTTCTAAGGATAGTCTTGTTGTTAGTAATCGTATTACAGCGTCTGCATCAATGAATTCCTTTCTTGCCTTAAGCTTTTAGTTATTCTAAGCATATTGCTGAGTAATTTTGTTCAGGTAGATTAGATGCATCGGTCTAGGCATTTATAGGGCTATAGGCATTTGACACGTTCTATTCTTGGTAAATAGTTAATAATGCTACTATATTCTATAGCTTTAAGAAAAACAGAGTCACAGCTTTCAATTGGATTTGATTTACGTTACGTAATATTGACAATTACTCTTGCACTTATTTAATTCAATTAGTAATGGATGTAATAGTAGATTAGAAATTAGTTGATAGGTGATATCGACATTTAAGGTGGAATTTTTTCTTTAGGCGATATTTATGTTTTGTAATGCCATTTACTTACAAAATATTGAAGAAAATATTAATATTGTAGTTTAGAAGGTAGGTAATGAGGATTAAAGAAAGTACAATGAATGGAACAGCCTAAACAGGATGACAATACAAAAGATTCCTAATTTTAATTTACATATTTTGTTAATTATTTATTAAGATCTCATCTTGACGGGAGATCACCCATCCGTTTATCTGGCTGCTATCAATCGACAAACACCAAGGGCGAAGGAATTGGCAAGAGTTGCTTACGCTACTCTCAAAGCAACGACTGTCTTGAAAGAACAGTAATTACTTCACACATTTGATTTATTTTATCGTTTACAAAAATTTTCATGCAAACAGCTTAACTTTAGTATTTTATCAAAATTTTTACAGAGCGGTACAAACAAAGAAAAAATAAGCATTATATTATATTGCAAATGTAGCATTCAATTTATTAAGTCATTTTGTGTGTGTTTCGTAGACTTGCCCAGTTTAGAGATGAAAGGGAACATCCCATTTCGGAAATATCTTTGAGAAACACTCCTCTGCAAAGATCCAACTGTCCTACAAAGTAAGATATGTTTAAATATGCTAATTTATTATTAAGAGCTGCATTTCAAAGTACTTTCACTTTCCCTTTAAGTCGCTTTTCAGCGATCTCAAAGTCCAAAAGTTGTATACATGGTCAATGACAAAAATTACCGGATTATATAACATTAAACAAATTAGTTTTTACTGTATACCTACTGATCATTCAGATTCTTGACATTATTTAAGGGAATACTTTAATTGTCACAACTGGAAAAAAATTAATGTAAATTCTGGGAATATAAACCTCAATCTGATGAATGCTTGAAAATGAAGTGTTGCAGTCAGTTCAACTACTCGTTAACCCTTTGGCTGCAAATTCATTTTTTTAACAAAGTGGATTATTTACAGACGACAATTAGAAGATGAGTGCACACCCAGGACGCGTCAGTATCGAACTGTGGACGGATCTTGTAATAATTTAAAGAATCCTCATTTCGGATCTTCGTTTCAACCTTTCTCTCGTTTTCTTCCTCCAGAATATGACGATGGTAATTTAATTTTAAACAAATTGGTTATTGTTTTTTGTTCTTTAAAATGCATATGCTTTTTCCAATAGCTTGGTTACTAATAAACTTGCATGAATGGCAATTTACATTTTAGGAGTGTCAACGATTCGAAAATCAGTTACAGGCAAAGACTTGCCATCCGCTCGTCAGATCTCTACCTCTGTTCACAAAGATGTTTCTAAGCCTTCTGCAACTTTTACTCTCATGGTCATGCAGTAAGTAACTTCAAAACAATCTTATCACTTAAAAATAAAAATCACTGATAATTTTACTCAAAAATCTGAGAACAAATCTAAAATTTGTTTCCATATTAGGTGGGGTCAATTTATGGATCATGATTTAACGGCAACATCTCAGACACGTTCTTTCAATCATTCGATTCCAAAATGTTGTCATGTTGCCGAGAAGCATCCAGACTGCATGCCCATCCCCGTCCCGATGAACGACCCATATTTTAAAAACAACAGCGACTGCATGGAATTCATACGAAGTTCTCCAGCACCAAGACTCGACTGCACCTTAGGACCAAGAGAACAACTCAATCAGGTCATTTTTCTAAATTCTCAGTTTTAAAAACCATAAATGCACTTTTTCTCATTTATTTGCAAATCTGGTAAGTCAAGTACATTGGTATACATTTTGTAATGTTGATTTGAATTACAGTTGACCTCCTGGCTGGATGGAAGTGTGGTGTATGGGTCAACAAAAACGGATTTGGAAGGCCTTCGTTTATTTACTAAAGGTCATTTACGCTACTCAAATATGCCGAATAGGAAAGCACTTTTGCCAAGACTGGTTCACCCACCGGAAGGAGAATGTCTTGTTGCATCTCCAAGATTGTATTGCTTTGCTGCTGGAGATGCTCGCGTCAATGAACAGCCTGGACTCACTACCATGCACACTTTATGGCTCAGACAACACCAAATCGTTGCCGACAAATTAGCAGAAATTAATCCTGAATGGGGAGAAGTAAATATAAACATTTTATTCTTAATATTCTTTAAAGATCGCGATCTACATTCTATTTTGGCTTTAATATGAATATTTTGCCTAATATCTGTCTCGAGTGTATTTGTTAATGAGATTATTTATTCATCACGGAACGCTTTCTGTGTGCATAACAAATCCTATTGACTTCCTAGAACGGTTTACATCAAAAAAGATTTATGTACGATTGAGTAGTACTGTAATAATTTTGATTATGATTTTGGCAGGAAGTTTTATTTCAAGAAACTCGTAAGATCATCGTGGCACAAATCCAGCACATCACCTTTCGAGAATTTCTTCCACTACTTTTGGGGCCAGATGTGATGAAAGTGTTTGGGTTACGTTTACTCAAATCCGGTTATTACGACGGGTACAATGATAGTTTGGATGCGACGATTCCGTCTTCATTTGCTGCCGCTGCGTTCCGATTCGGACATTCTCTTGTTCAACCACATTTACATCGCTGTGACGAAGCTCACCGTGAAATGCCACATAGTAAGTCCATTTTTTTTCTTTCGTCCCCTTTTATTATTCCGTATACGTACGTTTTTGTGAAGATTTTTCTAACTATATAAGTAAAAAATGTATTTGTGCTACAAATGTTTTTATCTTTGTATATTAAATTGTAGAAGTGAATTTAAGTTTGGAATTAATGAGCCCGTCGAATTTACACAATCTTGGCGAAGTAGACAGAATCTCCTTAGGACTGGCCTCGCAAAGATCTCAGAAACGAGATGAATTCATAACATCTCAATTGACCAACCATCTTTTCCAGACACAAGGACACAAAGGCCTTGATTTGGCTGCTATCAACATTCAAAGGTTGATTTTATTTTAAATTATGCTTTCACAATAATTTTACACACTCGCACTCATGCCATCTCAAACACAAACTTATTCTTTCGATGTTCCATATGAAGTCAACTCTCCTTGAACTAAATACATAGCAATTGAATATTTCAACACACAATTTCTGTTTTTCACTTTGACAGTAGTAACACGTGAGGACTGTAGCGTTCTCTTGACTGAATAATGTACTTTAAAAAGGAAATGAAAAATACATTAACATTTTATAATAAACTCTATTTGAATTTTATTAACAAAAAATGTCACACGCAGACATAACTAGAAAAGCAGAGACATATGACATGATATACTTTAATGTAGTCACACTTCAGACACACTTGAATTTAATTTATAGATAGAAAATCGTAAAACGAAGTAAAATGCATTCAGAATGCCTCTGTATGCATAATTGATTCGCCTTAATGACAATTTATGACAGTTTGACTTGAAAAGTGTCACTTACGAAACATGACATGACTTTTTGGACTATTGTGGTTTATTAATTGATAAAGGGGGAGAGACCATGGATTGCCACCTTATTTGAAGTGGAGAGATGCTTGCGGTCTCAACAAACCCTTAGCTAATAATCAAAGCATTACCACTTGGGACGACTTCTCTGCTGTAACAGACATCCCTGCCGGTACTTTCATCGCATATTAAACGCTTTTTTCATGCATTTTACATAACTACTCCTAACTAAATTACTTTAACACAAAAAGACTGACAAATTGCAATTATTTACTTTATATTTGACTAAATAACGACTTTGATTTACAACTGTGTATGCATTACAGGCTATACCTATAGTTTTTCATAGAAAGCACCTTCAATACTTCACAAATATTCACCAATGCTTTTTTAACGTATTTTTTACATTCTATACTTATATTATAAGTAGGTATACTATACAATATACAAATATTTTATGTTGTTTACTATAGTAAGTAATTTACATAGATAATCTTCTAATTGTAGTTTATAGTAATGATTTTTTACATTAACGTTAGTGACATCGCGAACGTGAACAGAAACAAACAAAACATGATTCAAATGAAAGAATATACCATCACAATATTACATTTCAAAAATATTCTGTACAATATGGGGGAAATTATTCTTATGTTGAGTTATAGAAGGTTTTTAAGATTTAAAAGCTATATGAGACGATTCTTATCGCAGTTAGGTATGTCTTTCGTTTGAAAAGTGCAATAAATCAAGTTTTTTTAGTTCTGCTGTTCACATTTGTAATTACGTTCTTTAGGAATAATTTTGCTATTATCATATTTAATTTAGATTAAGGTTTAGAAGTTAATGCAATTAATGAAGCTATAGAATTAATATTTGTAGTATAGATACCACAGTAGTTTTGTTAAACTATTAACACATAATTTTAAAGTATTAAAATGATTGGATTACAGTTATTAATGTACAGATACAATCATAATATTCTTTTATGGTGCTATAAGTATGTTATGCATTATTTGTAACATTTGCCATTTATTTAATGAATTGTGATACTCTGAATATATAGGAAAAGTGGCGATGCTTTCCTCAGTTTATGAAAGTCCCTGGGATATTGGTATTGTCACAAATCGCATCTTTTTATCTCTCTTTATATTTTCATTTCCATATTTTACACACAAAATTTAATGCATGAATAATGTTGCTACCTTGCATCCATTTTTAATGAGTATGTTGCTGAATTCATTTATAACATCCTTTTTCTTAGAAAACAATATTGATTATATCTACACAATACTTTAATCTGAGATTCTATTTTGTGTGTATAGATTTATTTCCTGGAGCTATGGTTGAGTACCCTGTGAAAGGTATTATACGCTTAAAGCAACAACTATATCTATCTTGCATTTATTTACTTGAAAATTATTATCACACAAACATTTTTTTCTTTAACACGAAGGTGGGATCGTTGGTCCTACATTTGCTTGTATAATTGCACAAACGCTACGAAATTTAAGAAGAGGTGACCGTTTCTGGTTCGAGAATCCGGATCAATTCAGTCCGCATCAGTTGAGCGCAATCAGAAACACTTCGCTGGCTCGGCTGCTTTGTGACACCAGTGATTCCATTGTTACCATGCAGCCAATCGTTTTCTTGGCACCTCATGACCAAAAGTACAAAAAAATCCTCTACTTCCACCTGAATATCAAATGAAAAAGAATCTTCAAAAAATTATTAATAAGTTTTTGAATGGAAATTCTTAAAGTATTTTTGAATAGAAATTCTTAAAGCATTTTTGAAAAGAAATTCTTAAAGCATTTTTGAAAAAGGAATTCTTAAAGCATTTTTCAATAAAAATTCTTAAAGCATTTTTGAAAAGAAATTCTTAGAGCATTTTTGAAAAGAAATTCCTAAAGCATTTTTGAAAAGAAATTACTAAAGAATTTTTGGAAAAATTCTTAAAGCATTTTTGAAAAGAAATTCTTAAAGCATTTTTGAATAGAAACTCTTAATACATTTTTCTATAGAAATCGTTAATAATTTTTTGAATAGAATTCTTAATAAATTTTTGAATAGAATCCTTAATAATTTTTGAATAGAATCCTTAATAATTTTTGAATGGAAATTGTTAACAAATGTTTTAAATTTGTGCAGAAATCCACATATGAATTGTACTGACACTAAAGGGATTCCAAAGATCGACTTCAGTTCTTGGAAGCGGCCGTCTTTCTCTGAACACGTTCGTCTGGACTCTCCGCTTTTACAAGAACTGGAGTTGGAAGAAAATGAAGGTCTTCCGCAAGAACCTACTTTCTATTCGTTAGCCGATACGATTTCGATTGGCTCCACTGATGTTGATGACACGGAAATTTCTCTCGATGATTTCCGTTCCGTCCCACCTGATTTCTTAGAAAAGTTAAAATTTTCTTCGTGAGAGTTGAATTAATTATGTTGTTATTGTTTGATACTACACTTTTCGTTTACAGAAGAAGAAGATGATTATTATTAAAGAGAGAACATGAGAAATCGTATTCGTAATTTTTAAGAAACTACATACAACGTTATTTATCTATATATGTGATGAAAATATTAATTAATTATTGTTATATACCTTTAGAGTAGAAATATATATAATGAGATATAAAAACAGAGTACCAGGTAGGTCTATACAGTATACCGGTATATTATACATATTTAACTACGTGTAGAATAGTAATACAGCATTTATGTACATTTATATTAATATCAAATTTTATTGTTATTCATTCATACATATTGTTTAATTTTGTTCCTTTGAAATCGCTCATTTTTGTAATAAACACGAAAATTGACGCCATTGCTGAAAATGAAAACTCGAAATGTTTCTATCTATTGCATTCATTCTTCAGATCAGCTATGGCTTTCCTCTTCACTACACAAGTTTCAGATAACATTACGCATTGTTATTTACTTTTCTTCAACTTTGATTCCTAAAAGTTCAGCTTTATTTAAATGACAAAATCATAACAATCAGAATCAGTGCATAATTTAACATTACCACTGTTCTCTACACTTAAAACCGTATAATTAATACCAAAGTCATTATACGACAATTTCGCACGAACGATTAATAGGAAATATCGCAGTGGCCTTGAACGAATATAAATTTGTTGTTCTTACAAGGAAATAATTATCGCGTGTAGGTATTATTAGTGAACGAAAGCTATATAGGGAGTATTTGCATTTAAACATACGTGAAACTCAGCAAAGACACATCAACTCTTTATTGTTCTTTACTAATTCTGATTTATTTTACAATTGTTAATAAAACATCATAGTGCATTTGTATTTAATATGTTACAGTACAGAGTGTATATGTTTTTATATAAATGCGTTCACCATATATGTCCGCAGTCAAAATTATATATTTTTCCTAACATGAAATGCGACATGCTATAAAATAAATGTCATAATTCTCACTAAATTAGGTATACGGTATAATAAATTCCAATTTAAATCTTTTGATGCATTAAATGAATGAAATATCAATCTAATAGTAATTCCAGTTCTCCAGCAACCCTTACTTAGATAGTGAGCCTGAGGATCTATTTAGTATCTACGGCTGACGTTCATTTACAAAAGGCCTTGAACTCCATGCTACAAAACAAGCGATATGATTAATGAAATGATGTCTCTTTATTGACAATGCTAAAAAACTTACACAGAAATGTCATGTCGTATTATTGGAATATTCTTTGGTTTAATCCGTATAATATTATTTGCATGCAATACATACATACTTACAACTTATAGGACTTAAAAGAAACTTCTCGTGTACAAGTACACAAAATCTCAAGTGCTGAAACTCAAGTACCAAAACTATTAAGGCTTTAACTCAAGATACCTATAAATAATACTTCATCTCATACAATTTCCAAGTAAAGTATCCATTATCCAATCATTACTCTTCTGTTAATATTACAATACAGATAACAAATAGTAATAATATTTTTGCAATAACATATGTATGTAGTACGTACACATGTAAATACAATTTACCTCCAGATTTTACTTTGTACTGTATAAACTTAAATGTCACAAGTATATTATGGTCCATAATGTTATTAAACGTTGCAGACTATTAGTATTTCTCAATTCGTGTAAATACATTTAGAACCAGGCATCATTCTCTCTCATATATTCCATTAATTTGTTTTATGTGACAGAATGCAGAATCTGCAATAGCATTCACATTTTGCGTATGTAAAAAGCAGACTCTTGCACTCTTGCTACTTAAATTGAGATACACATGTCTCTTGACGTCTCTTAAGGTAAAAAGTTCCCTATACTGAATGTTTTTTGTATGTTGCAGTGTTTTTTACATTTTAAACCAGAAAAGCGTCACTATCTACAAAGAAAAAGAGCGGTTGAGAATTTCCTAGTGTCTGATTTGCATAAGTGCTTCTTCATCCTCTTTTGTTCACTTCATTCAAGCGTGAGTGCTTGTTATTGCTAATAAATTCAAGTTTAATGACGCAATGCAGTAAATATCAACTGAGACAACAATATACAATAAACTTATGCAAAAGGTGCCCTTTGTCCTCGAGCAAAATATACTCGCCCCGAGTTATCCATTCACAACTAATTCAATTTAGATATGTAAATGTTTGTATGCACTTACAATCTTAGAATCTTTTTGCTATTGGCATATTCATGTTATGCTATATACAAATATATACACTGCAACCGTTATAAGACTGTAAAATGTATTTGCTGAGCTTTACTTAGGTCTTTTTTACTTAAATCTGTTTCGTCTCACTTACACACTTTTAAACGTAAATGGATATTATGGACACTCGTGTCTTTTGTAAGTGACTCGTCCAGTTGAAGTTTTAGTAGTTGAGTGTTCCTGATGAGTGTGAGTAACATTTTCTCTGTACATAAAATCTCATCTTCTTCGACGACTCGTTGCTCTTTTTCCTCACATTTCCATTGCATCCCCATTCACTCATGAGTCTTCACGTAACATGTTTATTTACGAAAAGCACACACTGTGTGTAAGTGGAAGGAATTTTTGTATTTTGTACACGTACAAAATGTGCAAATATTTTTTCTATCCGGTTTGGTTACTCGTTGCGATTTTTAATTCCTGAATTTACATCTTGTCTTCTACTTTCTTGTGTATAAATGCATTGACGCATTCAATTCATCAATCAGCAATCGTGTGTCTATTGTGTGTTTGTAAAATAGTTTTCACAGTATGTATCTTCATTAGCTGTACATTTTAATAATACGTATTATACAGTGTAATTTGTAATTTCTACATTAATTATTATTGCTAAAACTGTAATAGAGGTATCTGCTTTTCTGTTGACCTGGCCAATTGATTGTGGTAGTGTGAAATTGTGTGTTGTGTACGGGACTGTATAATTTTGCAGTAAAAAAGAGGAATACTAACTAACTGTTGTGCAACTTTTTCCCTAAGAAATCTTTGCCGCATTACAAATTATAGTTTTACAGCATAAAGACATAACTTACCAATCAATCAGTAACATTATACTTACTTTGATAAAAAATCAATTTAACACCATTTTCCTGTACATAGTTCACTCACTATCTACTGAGACACAATATTATGCTTAGCCAACTCTGCAAATTATATATAAGTAGTATAGCTAGTTTGTGTTTGTAAAAATACTATAGCTATAATGCTATATTATACGCACGTTTTATAATATAAAACTTTACAGTTTGCAAAAGTTCAAGAAGCTATTATAGCCTTAGTTTTCTTAAGAAATTGTCATTACTAACAATAAGTAAATATAATTGTATAGTAAGCATTATCATACAATTTACAGTGTCAAAGAGGTTTATATTACAAAATTTTTGGAATCTGTGTTGTAAAAACTTTATAGCAGGTAATTACACCATTTGTACGCAATATGCCATCACGAATGGTTTCTTTACGTTAAAGCGCTCAATATAGCACAAGACCACTTTACTAATTGCATGTAACAGAATTATACATTTCACAGAAAACAGTAATTGTCTTGCATTGCCAGAGTGGAATTATTTTGCTTAATATTTGTCTATAAGTGTCTGCATGTGCAATATGATAATTAATACTAATTGTGAATTGAGAAAGTGTTAGTGTGTTAGTTATTTGTACTATTTACTACTGCTGTAAAAGTGATGTTAAAGTTGCTTCGCTTACTATTTACTTATTCACATTGCGGTTGTTCATAGTGTCAGCAAAATTTTAACTTTGATAAATATTATACGACAGAGGAAATAGAAAACCACGGTGTGTCACTTTCCTGCCAATAATTGTATGGTGCGACAATTGTATGGTGGTGTGTCTGATGTCTGAAATAATTATTACAAGTACTAACAAACATTGCCATGTAATAATAATATTATTATTATATCGTTTTTGTGAGTAATCACAAATGCATTGAAGTGTTTGTTTGTGTTAGTTTCGCAGGAAGTGCAAAATTCAGAGTGCCGCACACTCACATTACTCACATAAAATATACGCAAATGATTTGTCAACTGTAACGAAGTAAAAGGGAAGTCAGTGGCTTTGGCTTTGGCTTTGTTTTTTACTTTAATGATTCCAAGTAAATGAAATTCGAATTCCAATTGGAATTTCAATTCATTAAAGGTGTTCATGACATCAAGTTGTTCTATGGAATTATAGTTCTAGTTCTGTCCCCGTAGGATAATATTTATGTGACACATATTTTTGTACAACATGCAAATCTTTGGCGTAGGATTTTCATACTTTTTAATTCTTGAATTGATGATGTGCATCTTTTGGAGCGCATTGGATTTAATTGACAGTACAGATTTGTACAAATGTAACAATTTTGATGGCAATAATGAGAACGAATTTAAAATTCCTGAAGAATTAATGGAGATGGAGGAAAACGAAGAATCTCATGTTTTCAAGTAAGTAAATTAGGCTCATTGTAGTAAATTTCTAATCTGTAATTAAGTATAGACTTTTTAAAAATTCGAATTGTTAAATATTTCTTTAACAGAGCAGTTGGAACATCACAGGAAATAAACTGTCCTTTAGCAGAACGTTTCAATTACACATTTTCTAAGCGAAACAGTACTGAAAATCATGAATCACACAAATTCCTCTCTGGAGGTGTTTTGAGACTGAATAACGGATCTAATTTTCGTATTTATAGGAACACAAGAGATTATTGTATACAAAGGTTAAAGATTTTTGCCTACAAAATTGGAACTATTTTAATATTGCTTTGGCATTAATTCATAATAATTTTAAATTGTTACTGCAGTATTTCAGAGGACTCAGTTACAATAACAATTTGTAACGTAACTTGCGGTCCTGGCACTAAAAGACCTTGCATTAACAAATGTTGCGGACCAAATAAGATTTTGGGGTATGATGACAACAATGTTTTAGGCTGTCAAGACCCGAAAAATAAACAGCTTCTTTCGGATTGGAAACCAAAGTTTTATAAAACTAGCTATTTAAAATTAAGTGAAAAAGAGCAAAATGCAATTCAACCCAATTGGGTTCAGTACTTATATGACGATTGCCCATCGTCACTTCTTGTGGAAAAACATCCACAGTTCAAAGGAAAATACAATGAAGAGCTTAACACAAACGGGTGAGAGTCAATAAATGATAAAGGTTCAGAAATATACAAAAGTTTAAACTAATTTCGATTATTAATTAGTTAAATACATTTTTCAATTATTTCTACCTATAGCATTTCAAATATTTTCATAAATAATTATTTTAATATATTTTGTCAGTTTGCGTTTGCTAAGAAATGGAACGTTAACTATTTGTAATGGCAGCACTGGACATTGGGTGGAATTAAAGGATGATTTTTGTGTTGATTCACTTCAAAATTTTGGCGAGGAAGACAATATTTCTTCTTCTGGTGACTACACTATATTTTCAGTTTTTCGACTTCATTGTTCGAATGATTCTAACACAACAATTAATCATACAGATTGGGTTAGTCCTTACAAAAATTAATTTCTTTCGTTACCAATAATGAATAAGCATTTTGTGAATCATGACAGAAGATTGCATTATTGAATACCGAAAAGGGCGTATTTAGGATTAAAATTTGGGGGTTGCACTAGTGTTAGGGGCAGACGGGTATTAATTAACCCTACCTATATTTGTGGCTTTTGATCGTATATATTTTTTCAATCTGAGAATCTGAGGGGGGGGGACACGCGTCCCTGTTTCCTTTTGATGGATACGTCCTTGGGCGTCAATTAATGCAATAAATGATTTTTTACTGTTACTGCTGAAATTATTTCTGCAGCATGAATTTTAAAAACAACCACAGTATTATATTATTGTAAGTATTAAAGTAA
Source organism: Pogonognathellus flavescens (assembly GCA_019776165.1). Taxonomy (NCBI): domain Eukaryota; kingdom Metazoa; phylum Arthropoda; class Collembola; order Entomobryomorpha; family Tomoceridae; genus Pogonognathellus; species Pogonognathellus flavescens. Next base: position 12,662 of record JABASD010002861.1, read on the forward strand.
AGTACATTAACAATGTAAAAATGGATTGCATTTCGAAACACTTTAATATTTGATTTTTATTTTAAATCTACTTATACTGTTATACCTTTTTGCTACTTGGAATGCTTAGTGTTATTAATTATTATTAAATATTTTTATTTTATGCATGTCTGGATAGGAAAGGCGAACAGAGATCATCTACACGGTCCTCTACCATGTTCTGATGCCAATTGCCTCTGTAAATTTATTCTTTGTGATAATCGTCTACACTCTTTTATGGGACAAGCATAAAGCTCATGGCTACACGATTTTTAGCTACGTGTGTTCACTTTTCTTACTTTACCTGTCACTTTCCATAGCTTATGCCATTCCAATACAAACTCCAGCCTGCAAAATAGCCGGTAATCCATAAAATCTTAATTATGTCATTACTTAAATTTGTATACCAATAATCAGGAAATGACATCCTCTAATATTTATTTTGTAGGCGTTTTAGTACACTTTTTGTTCATTTCAACATTCTGCTATCTTACAGCAATCAATTTCGATATTTGGTGGACTTTTAGGTAATTTAAGTAATTTTGTGGCTTATGCAATTCAAATTAACAAACTGTTTTATCCCCAATAACTTGTACGCAAGGGCGTACCCAGGATTTGACTTTCGGGGAGACGGAACAACAATTTGCCCCACATAACCCCATTTTTCCGAGGGGAGTGGGCACGTAACCCCCTTCTCGGTACGTCCTTGCTTGTACGTACAATGTATGACAGAGGAAATCAATTTTATTTGCAAAACACCAAACAAATATAACTCTTTAATTTATTTCATTCATACATCCCAATATATTTTTTAACACTACATAATATGTCGACAATTTTTTTAAAGAAAAATGAAAAATGTGAGTCCATCTAAACACATTAAAAAGTATATTGCATACTCAGCCATATGTTGCACAGCTCCAACTATCATCGTAGCTATTGGACTTGCTATGGACAGCTTCAACGTGTAAAATTAATGAAATAAATAGATATAAAATATTTTGAAGTGAAAAATGCATTTACTTTTACTTTAAACTTTTATGTGTACTCTAAAACAGAACAACTTGTCCAGTTGTGGAAAACGAAGTGAAATATTTGTCGCCTAAATATGGAGAAAAAGTTTGTGGAGTTAGTAGTGCAGCTCAAGGATGGTATATTTATTTTCCTGTTGGGATACTTTTGTTTTGCAACGGGATATTTTTCATAATGACTGTGATTTCCATGTACATCTACAAGAAGGACACTAACTGTATTCTACGAGGACAAAGTACAAAAGAAGACAGACCGTAAGAAAATAAAACCATGAACGAATATGGAATTACCAGCTTTAAAAGTTAACATAATTTTTTTTCACATAGAGTATGGCTGTTTATAAAACTTTTTATTGTGATGGGAATCGTTTGGGTTTTGGAATTTCTTGGTTGGGCTTTAACACCAGGACATTCTGGAGGAATGCACATTTCATGGTTCATATTGATTATTGATGGAATCAATCTTTTGCAAGCTGTAGCAATATTTTACATTTTCGTGTGCAAGCGACATATATTTCTCCAATTGTGGCAAAAACACGTTTGGCTAAGATGTATATAAATATTTACCCTATTAAAAATATTTAAATCTTTACAATTATATTTCCAATTTCTAACTATGATGTTTCCGCAGCGTTTCTTTCATTGTTGGTCAAAGCTGGTTGCTGCCAATCCCCTCCAGATAACTTTCTAAAGTCGATGACGCCTCACGGTTGTTTGGACGCTCAAAGTAATGGTATTCCGAATGCAACTCGGAGCCGTAATACTTCCATACAATCTAACACTTCAGAAGTATCAACAATATCGGGCAGTATTTCATCACGAAACAGTCGGAACACCTCAGGGGTTTAGTTTAATCCTTCTTTGTTCCTTCTATCACGAATTTTTGTACATTCATTTATAAACTTACTGGTGATGTGATACTTTTATTTAAAAAATATAATGCACAATGCAAACTCATGTAAATTTTAAGAATAAAAATAACAATTTTACTGCGGTCATTTATATATAGATTCTCATGATAATTCAGTTTCATGGTTGCATTGCTGGTTTTGTCCATGATGTTGTATAGTATGAACGTGGAAATCATTAATCAGGGTTATGTGAAACAAACAAGATTGTGGCGAAATAAATGTAAGGAAAACTATTTTCTCTAAAATTAACCCGGAATTAAAAACCGCAACGTTACCAACTGCTGGAAACACACCTAAGAAAGAGTTCTGATTAAACACAAGTGTATGAAATGAATGGGAGAATTGGTATTATTGTTTTTGTACTTTGAACTTGCAGTTACAGCGAGAAAAAAGGTTTCAAAATATTTTTTCCAATTGCACTAATAAGAATTAGGAACAATTAGTTCTACTAATGTCTTACGCACAGATATGAGTATATAAGAAACAATAAAAAAGTGTGTTCGTGTTATGAAAAACAGTGACATAACGTAATCTTTTTAACCACAATATTGTAGTTGCACAATTCATTGACTGCCGTGATTGAGTTCAAGTTGTGAAAATGTCACTGAAAAGTATTACAGTTGTTTATGCTTAACTTGTACATTTTTAGGACACGTTTAATGAATACTGAATGGAATGTCCTTGTCTAATACAGAGAAATTAGACAAGTTTCTTAGCATTGTATAAAAATACAGTGTAATTTTATGTTTAGAAACAATAGTTTCCAATTTTAAATTTCCTTTGAATCTTAATTTAATACTTCCGAAATGAAATTTGCAATTTCCTTAGTTTTATACTGTGTAGTGAGCAATCGTTTTCTCATAAACGCTCTTGATGAAGAGTCCGGTGAGGAAACTACAATTTTCTTGTGTTCTGGAGTGCATCTGCCTAATGAAAAGTTGGAAGTGCCTGAAAATGTCATGTATGACAAAGAATCTTATTCTTTCAGGTGTGTTAACATTTTATGTCTATGTATTATGTCTATGAAACACATTTATTTGAAAAATCATGTTGCATATTTATTATTTTTTACCATTAATTAGATTGCAAAGCAATTCAAAAGAACCTGACTGTTCTTTCGACGAGCGATTCAACTACAGTGTTCATTTCAATGATATTAATGGCACAAGCGTGTTTACAAAGACTGGAATCATAACGGCAATTAGAGAAGAAAACTTAGTTATACATAGGAACATTACGGAATACTGTGTACTGAGGTTTGTAAAATGTAATTTTACTTTTTAGCAAATTTATTTGTAAAATTCATTGCGTATTTTAGTAAAAACTGTTAAAATTATCATTATACGAAACAATTTCGATTCAACTGCATTAACATGGTTTTTTATATTCAGTTTTACAGAAAATTCAATCCTGACACTTTCAGTTTGTGACATTTCTTGTGACAAGAAAACGCATAATGACAGACCGTGTATAAATAAATGTTGTCCCCTTCATAAAATATTGGGCTACGATTCTGAAGGCCAGCTAAGATGTTTGGATTTAGAAAAAGAAACAAGTTGGAAACCAGTATTTTTCCGGGACACGTACACACCTTTGAGTGACAAAGAACAAACAGCCATTCAACCACATTATTATTCTTCTTCGTTGAATGACTGTGAAATGAATACTTTGTTTGTTCATAAACACAAACATCATCTAGGAGAATACAATAACGACGTAAATCCTCGAATGTAATAAAAAATTAAAATTATTCTTAATTTTCTATTTTGGTAAACCTACAGTTTTGTAATTATCAGATTCGCAAGCAATCAGTAGTAAAGCTTCAATACTTCAATTTCATTAAATTCAGTTAGGAAATTTGAGTCAGGAATTTAAATTTAGTTGCCCAAATTAGTGTTACAGCTCGAAAATGTATAATTAGTTTTTGTATATCAAATTATGAAGGGAAAAAATTAAGATTAGGTTTGAAAATTAAAAATTACTGACACTGTATGAATTTTATATTTGCAGTTTCCGATTCCTATTGAATGGGGCATTAGCATTTTGCTCTTCATTTACTGGTGAATGGATTATTATGAATAACGAAAATTACTGCATGGATGGGATACGGAATTTTGGCGATGGAAACAATTCCGACTCTGGAGATTTGGTGTCACACGCTGTTTATCGTTGTATAAATAATTCACGTATTACTAAACAGACTGCATATGTAAGTTTCTCCATATTACAGTTCATAATTTTTACTGCTATAAGTGTATGAATAGTTTAAGTGACCAATTTTTCACGATTTTTTAGGCTGAAGCACGAGAGTCCGCTCTAATCACGATTTTGTATCACATAATTATCCCTTTCGATTTGTCGCTGTTGTTTATTGTAATTATTGTGTACGTTCTTCTATGGGAGAAGCAAAATATTCATGGCTATACAATTATTAGCTACGTCATCACACTTTTCTTTCTTTACTTGACACTTTCCATATCTGTGACAATGCATTTAAACACTCAACAGTGTAAAGTTGTAGGTAAATTGGAAACGAAATCCCTATAATTAATTTAATAATGGAAAATATGAACACTTTTTCAAAACGTTTTTTCATTACAGGTGTGATTCTTCACTTCTTATTCATTGCGACGTTCTGTTGGCTTACAGCACTCAGCTTTGATATTTGGTGGACATTTCGGTATGGGATAAAATTTCAATCCTCATGTCTCTTATACAAAATCATAATTTATTGACGGACACTGTGTAAGACTTAATCTAAGATATTTTTAATAAGATCCAATTTTTTTATATAAATTCATTCATTTCAGTAATCTCAAGATTTGTAGTGAGTCCAAAAACGTAAGAAAATTCCTGCTATACGTGTTATTCTGTGTTTCCATCCCCGTGTTAATAATTTCCATAGGATTAGCTACTGACAATGCTGACAAGTGAGTTCATTGCAAAATATACCTTTGAAATACGTTTTATGGTTTTCTTTCCAGGGCTTTTAAACTCTTTTCTCTAAAACATCATGTACCTAAAAATAATGTTCTGCGAGGAAGATATTAACATTAACTCTGCCTCTAACATTATTACATACTGGATTCATTTGAAATAAAAAAATTCATAATTTTTTGACAGGATACCTTGTTCGGTTTCGGATTATGAGTTAAAACTTGCTGCTCCACATTACGGCGAAAGAGTTTGTGGCGTCAGCAGTAAAGCTCAAGGCTGGTTCATTTACTTCCCTGCTGGAATTTTACTTGGTAAATTTCACCCATCCAATAAATCATCTTTCAAAATCATGAAGAAATTGATTGTAAACCATTTTAGAATTTAATGCATTACTTTTGTTTAAAAGGGTGCAATGCAATATTTTTCGTGCTAACTGTTCGGACTGTTCAAACATACAGGAAAAGTACTGACTTGGCTCTACAAGGAAAATGCACTAAAGAAGATAAACCGTAAAAACTCCATAATAATATTATTATATTGTAAAACCCTGGGTTTTGTTTGTCTATGTAGGTATATGTTTTTGAATGCTCTTATATATTTTGTGACAGAATATGGATTTTCTTTAAACTTTTCATTGTGATGGGAGTCTGTTGGATTTTGGAGTTCATAGCTTGGGGAGTGAAAGAAGAACATGACCCAAATCAAAAAACGGCACTAGTTTGGCTCGTATTGGTTTTCGATATATTCAATCTACTTCAACCTGTTGCTATTTTCTACATTTTCGTTTGCAAGAGAGTCATTTATGTACAACTGTGGCAAAACCATATTTGGCTCAGATGTAAGTTACGAAAAGTCTTTCAAAGTTCCATCATCATTATTATTATAAAGTGTTTTTAATGTCTTACTTTAATATATCAATTTTTATACATAGCATTACTGCGATTGTGTGTCCTTACTGGCTGTTGCGATATGCCAGCGGAAAAGCGACCGTCTTTCTTAACTTCTCCCAACTCTACATTAGTTAGAAGCAGCAGGTCCAGTGTGAAAACATCAATACGACGTAGCGAATCATTGTCTCAAAAAAGCAGAAAAATAAGTATTACCGCTATTACGACGGCAGTGTGAAAAGCGCTTCAATCTGTGTAGTATTTCGAAATTAGTTTTTTCAGTTATCCATATGCATCATTAATATTACCGCAAAATAACAAACCATTATGATACTCATATCAAATACTTACACTTGTACCGTAAGTTCCTTGATATTCCCAATACCGTTGTCTGAATACCTTTCTGTTCATTAATCGCAATCTTGATTGTTTTCGGTTTAATGTAAATAATATAATTTTACCTACTATTTAATAAGGAAATAAAATATAATTAATAAATTCACCAACTATTTGATTTAATCAATGATTTGTAATAACGTAAAAATAATCTCATTCAAAGCTGGAACATTTGAGCGTAAATTTTTATTTTTTAAACATTTTTGAATCAGTTGTACAATAAATTGCGAAAGGAAGTAAGGAACTAACTTGGTAAAGAGAGTCCCTGTAAAAAACGAACTCTTCTTCCGCTTCTGAACTGCTCTTGTAAACAAGACATCTAAATTTACTATACCTGAGAGATTATAAATATTCGATGACTAAGAATAATCTCTCGATAATTAATTAATCGTTAATGAACAAATGTTACAATTGCATTTAAATGGTAATACAAAAGGTAAAGGTGTCGTATGTAAATGAATTTTAGTAAGTACTCAGTCAATATGATTTTTTAACAATGATTTATTTCTAAACTTTATTTACCTCCAAGGTCACATTTACATAATACGTATTTATAATTTAATCAGTAGAAACAGAATACATCAATATATGTACAATTGAGGGGAGAAGGGATACGCTTTAACATTAAAACATCACAAAAATAACTCATTAACAGTTTAGGTAGTATTGAGTAACATTATAATTTTTATCGAAATATTTATCCGTTGTTGATAGCAGAAGACTTAGAGTTAGCGATTCCTCCTGGAGCATTGTTGACAGCCGTAGATTGGGAATTAGCAATACCTCCACCACCGTTTAAACCATACATACCTCCTAGTCTTGCTCCAAGGCCTCCTCCAAACATTCCACCTCCAAGGCCTCCTCCAAACATTCCCCCTCCAAGGCCTAACCCATTAAGTCTTCCAAGGGCACTACCGTACAATCCACCACCATACATACCTCCTAGGCCACCACCATAAAGTCCACCACCGAAGTTATTTCCATACATTCCTCCAAGCCCACCACCGAATCCTCCTCCATTATTGACAGCATTGGATTGAGAATTTGCCATCCCACCGGGAGCGTTATTGATTGCTGTAGACCCAGAATTAGCAACTCCTCCAAGACCACCGCCATACAATCCGGCTCCGTATCCTCCACCGTTGTTGACTGCATTAGAACCGGAATTCGCTATTCCACCGGCACCATTATTAACTGCAGTAGATCCTGAATTTGCAACCCCTCCACCAAGTCCACCTCCGTATAATCCTGCTCCTCCATTGTTAACTGCATTAGATTCAGAATTGGCAACTCCACCTGCACCATTGTTGATTGCTGTAGATTCGGAATTAGCAACTCCTCCACCGCCAGCTCCATACAACCCGGCTCCGTATCCTCCGCCGTTGTTGATTGCATTAGAACCTGAATTAGCTATTCCTCCAGCACCGTTATTGATGGCAGTTGATCCTGAATTTGCAACCCCTCCACACAAGTCCACCTCCATATAATCCTGCTCCTCCATTGTTAACTGCATTAGATTCAGAATTGGCAATTCCTCCGGCACCATTGTTAACTGCAGTGGATCCTGAATTGGCAACACCTCCACCAAGTCCACCTCCATATAGTCCTGCTCCTCCATTGTTAACAGCATTAGATTCAGAATTGGCGATTCCACCAGCACCATTATTAATCGCAGTGGATCCTGAATTTGCCACACCTCCACCAAGTCCTCCTCCATATAATCCTGCTCCTCCATTGTTAACTGCATTAGATTCAGAATTGGCAATTCCTCCGGCACCATTGTTGATTGCTGTAGATTCGGAATTAGCAACTCCTCCACCGCCAGCTCCATACAACCCGGCTCCGTGTCCTCCGCCGTTGTTGATTGCATTAGAACCTGAATTAGCTATTCCTCCAGCACCGTTATTGATGGCAGTGGATCCTGAATTTGCAACCCCTCCACCAAGTCCATCTCCGTATAATCCTGCTCCTCCATTGTTAACGGCATTAGATTCAGAATTGGCGATTCCACCAGCGCCATTGTTGATTGCTGTAGATTCGGAATTAGCAACTCCTCCGAGACCACCGCCATACAAACCGGCTCCGTGTCCTCCGCCGTTGTTGATTGCATTCGAACCTGAATTAGCTATTCCTCCAGCACCGTTGTTGATAGCAGTGGACTCTGAATTGGCAACACCTCCGCCAAGTCCTCCTCCATATAATCCTGCTCCTCCATTGTTAACTGCATTAGATTCAGAATTGGCAATTCCTCCGGCGCCATTATTGATTGCTGTTGATCCAGAATTGGCAACACCTCCACCAAGATCTCCTCCGTATAATCCACCTCCGAATCCTCCACCGTTGTTCACTGCGTCGGAACCAGAATTTGCAATTCCTCCAGCTCCATTATTGATCGCCGTTGATTGAGAATTAGCAATTCCCCCTTCACCTGCACCACCAAATGCTCCTCCATTATTGACGGCATTGGATTCAGAATTGGCGATTCCTCCAGCACCATTGTTGACTGCAGTGGATCCTGAATTGGCAACACCTCCACCAAGTCCACCTCCGTATAATCCCGCTCCGCCGTTGTTTAATGCATTAGATTCAGAATTGGCGATTCCTCCGGCCCCGTTGTTAATGGCGGTGGATCCTGAATTTGCTACTCCTCCACCAGATCCTCCTCCATATAATCCTGCTCCGCCGTTGTTTAATGCATTAGATTCAGAATTGGCAACTCCACCTGCACCATTGTTGATTGCTTTAGATTCGGAATTTGCAACTCCTCCGAGACCACCGCCATACAACCCGGCTCCGTATCCTCCACCGTTGTTGACTGCATTAGAACCTGAATTAGCTATTCCTCCGGCACCGTTGTTGATGGCCGTGGATCCTGAATTTGCCACCCCTCCGCCAAGTCCTCCTCCATATAACCCTGCTCCGCCGTTGTTAATTGCATTTGAGTCGGAATTCTCCATTCCTCCAGCACCATTATTGATTGCGGTAGATTCAGAATTAGCTACTCCACCAGCTCCGCCGTTGTTAACAGCATTCGAGCCAGAATTGGCTACTCCTCCAGCTCCATTGTTAATTGCAGTAGATCCCGAATTTGCGACTCCTCCGCCACCACCACCATTAAATAAAGCTCCTCCAAATCTTCCTCCTCCGTACAGTCCACCTCCCAGACCAGCACCAAACATTCCTTGGTTGAACAATCCTCCTCCAAACAATCCTTTGTTAAACAATCCACCACCACCGAACATTCCTGCGCCCTTGTTTACAGCTGTGGACTCCGAGTTCGCAACACCTCCAGGAGCGTTGTTAATTGCTGTAGATTCAGAATTGGCCACTCCGCCGAATTGACGAGCTGTTCGACGTAGGCTTTTCGCAAATTCATTTTCAACTGAAAAATAAAAAAATTACGTTAATGACTTCTATAAAAAAATGCAACAAATCTTTCTATGTGCTATTCTTGACGTTTTTGAAAAGGAATGATATTTCTCAAGCATTTTTCACAATATTTTTTTAGGTTTGGCTAATTTCTATTATATTTTATAGCACTTTAATATGTAAACAAAAAATTAATATTGTAATTGTACCTTTAACTTTAATTGGACTGGTAGCAGCCGCAGCTAGTTGAATAATTATTGAAACCAAAGCCAGAAACGAAAGAAAATGTCTTCTATTCATTTTACTTGAGTTTTCCCTAAGGAAAAATAAAACGTGGTTAAAAATGTGGTGGCTGTTGTAGATAAGAGGAATTTTACAAGACTGGTTACCTTTACGCATGTTACCTGTGTTTTTATATGAAATTGTCAGCTCACTGCATTCATTACCTTTCATGTTGTGTTGACTGATTTTTAAGCATTTACATAACCGAATTAAACTGGAATCTTTATTTTTAGCTGATATAGGCACTTTTTCTTCATAAAAACACTCAAGGGGTCCTCTCTGAACCTTTCTTGTAAAGAGTTAAAGGTAAATCCAGCTTTTCCGTGAATTTTTCATCATTCCACAATCACGGTGGTTCATATTTCATAGACTACTTTAGAATTGTAACATTGTAAGGTGTGTAATACCCAGAACTGTCCTGAAGTAAAAGGTGATGGAATTTCCTTACATTACTTACATGTATGCTATATTTTGTACGCATTGCACACTCCTAACTGTAAGTACCTATAATAAATAGTATCTCCTACTGTGTTACTCCGTTTCACAGCTTATTGGAATTGGATAGTAAGACTAGGAATTAAGTACTAGGAAATAATATATTTTTAAATTTACAAGTCCTTTTACAAATAAAATGCTACATAATTATGCCACCACCAAAGGAGTACCCAGGAATTTGTAATGGTCTGGGTTGGAAACACAAAAACGATAAATTTCCGAAATAAGGGCATTTCTCCTGCCTTATACCCATTTTTCCCGATTTGGTACACCCTTGTCCACCTACAACTACTACCATAATATATTATTACATTTTGTAATTCATTTATGAACAATTCCACGTACCTATAATTTATTGTTTGTGAATGAAATGGGCATCAGGAGTAGTAAGAAGCTAGTGAGTAGAAGATATGATTAAGAGCATTATTTCATCAAAACTTTGAATTAAATTAGTCAAT
>JABASD010002862.1:0-23423 GCA_019776165.1 Pogonognathellus flavescens
GGTGACAGTTCAACTTGGTCTGAGTAGCGTATGATTTGTTACAAATCTCACAGGCAAAGGTCTTGGTAACTATGTGGGTTGATTGGTGTCTATCTAAACTATGTTTACTTGCAAAACATTTGTTACAAATCTCACAGAGAAAGGTCCTTTCTACTGTATGAATTGATTGGTGTCTATCTAAATGATATTTATTGGCAAAAGGTTTGTTACAAATCTCACAGGCAAAGGCTTTGTTCACAGTATGAGTTGATTGGTGTTCAACTAAACCATCTTTTCTTGCAAACGATTTGTTACAAATCTCACAGACAAATGCTTTGTTAACTATGTGAGTTGATGTGTGCCTATCTAAATGATATTTATTTGAAAAAGATTTATTACAAATCTCACAAACAAAGGTCCTTTTCACTATATGAGCTGATTGAGATTGGTGTTTAACTAAACCATGTTTACTTGCAAAAGATTTGTCACATAGTTTGCAATGAAATGGTTTCTCACCGGTGTGAATTCTTTTGTGATGGACAAGTTTATCCCAGTCCCGACAAACTTTTTCACAAAAATTGCAGACATGTTTGTCAGGGTTTTTGTTTGTTGGCAGTTCATCTTTCTGTCCAATTCTTTTGGACAGTGAAATAGTTGCCAATTCGTCGTTTGAGATTTCATCTTCAGAATCAATAGGAAAGTATTTTGAGTTCCTTGTACACCTAATGTTTATCTGGGAAGATTCACTATTTTCTTCTGTAAACAAACAATATAATATTTTCACAATATATATTTATATATTATTTCTTCGTGCATTTAAAGTATGAATTTTTGTCAGAAACTGTGAAACATTTTTTGTGAAATGAAATAACCTTTGTCATTTGTTGAAGGTTTAGAAAGTTTTTGACTCCGTAGAGTTGCTTCAGGAAATGTTGGTTCAGTTTTAACACTGCTGGAATCTTCAACTTCCAAATTGTAACTAACAAGGAATAAATATTAAACAATTGCTTGAATTTACATTTTGGCAATTTCAGTTTTCCACAAAATTTAAAAAGAAACAAGTTTGATAAAATATAAAGATAAACGGGTTAAACCTCGATTTAATATATTCCTTATTCAGCAATTCCACAATGACGTGTTCTAAAGGTTCCAGCTTAATTACCAGCGTTTTACTGCAAAGGTTGCTATCCATTATTTGCCTGTAAATTATATTTAAAAAATTGGTATTATAAATGAATTTCGAGAATAATTATATTATTTCTCAATCAAACACTTTGGAATATTTTGTAAAAGGCTTAGAAGTTTTGAGCAAATTCTGGTATGGTTTATCTGTAGAGTTTTGAATAGACGAACCAGCGTTTTTTCTATTTATGACAAACCTTGTATTTTTTGTATTCTAAAAATTTCAACCTCCAGCCTCAGTCCTATCCTACTCCAATATTACTCACACTTTTATCCACTCTTCACACCTACAATTTTATTTATTTAAATAAACTTATATATGCAGGTAGGTATTTTTTATTATTCATGTTGCTATTTACACTAACAGTTGAAAAATATTATTTTGCAACATATGTTCACACAAAACACATGTTCACACATGTTAGCCTTCTTTCAAAGGGATACTAACGAAGCTAGTGATATTGTATTAAAAATGATAAACTAGCTGAACTATTTATTCCTGAACATGCCTTGAATTTCAATCGATCCTGTAATTCTGTAATTAATTTTACACATGTGCTTAGTTTTGAAATGAAATGAAGGGACTTGTAAATATTTTAGCTATTTAGTGTTTGGGAACTTCTTGCAACAGGTGTGTGGGGTTACCCGTCCCGCACACTTTATTATGATAATCGACCTCGACTTCATCTGCGATTTCCCTAATCTCACAATGCCCTGTTCTCATGTTTCTTTCGAGCCATTGCATTGCATTGATGAAATAAATAGTTTGATATTGCATGCAAATAAATGTGACATCAATAGTGAAAAACTTTTCTTTAATAACAATCATACCCAAACTTTACTCGTCAATAATTTAAGTACCTGCTAAAAATCAAAAAAATAATTGTAGCATTTTTTTACGCCAACGTGCTAAAATCAAACCAGTAAAAACGTTTGTAGTCTTATGTAGCCGTTGTTCATACTTATTTTAAAATTATAACAATTTAGTTAAACTATAACTACCCAAATACCCAATTAACTCACAACATCGGTTGAACGAATTCGAATTGCTGTTGTTTGCCCATATAAAAACAATACATAATATAATAGTGGCATTTCATTGTTATCTGCATTCTACCTTAAATAATAAGCCTTCGTTTTCTACAGTTCTCGATGCGGGCTTGATTTATCTAACAACAGGTCTAACTAATATATAATAGTATTCTAGTATTTTATTGTGATTATATATTGTAAAGGCCACTTTATTGAACACTGTGGGTAATTATAGTTACCTATTCTTCAGTTCAAGTTACAGTTCAACAACCATTATTAAAGTAAATGGTCTTCCACAATGCATTTTATCTTGCAGTGTTCATTTAATATTCATCATTTCTGATTTCTTCTTAAACTACCTACTCATTGGTTTATTTTTGTACTATTTTATACAGGCTCACATTTATATTATTTAGGAATGATTGATATTTTCTACCTTTATGCTTTAATCTACTACACTTTTATACTATATAAGAAGTATTAAACAAATTATGGGTACCTATCTACAAAGTTGACAAATTATCAAATGCCCACTTATAACTTCTGAGGTTCTTAGCACGATAAATTATTTGTCATAATATGCGCACTTACAAATGTCTCAGTTCGTGCTACAATTAAGTGCTAACTTAAACTTAAAATATAGTGCTGATTCTGATGTTTGATGAGTAGTGTTTAAATTATGACTTACTAAAATGTTGTGCTAAAATCCTCGTTGATTTGTACCTCAAATAAATATTCAATTTTTCTACATGGAGAAATGACACGTCGGTAAGCCATTTTGATGAGGGTAGATTAATTTGAAAGATACAGTATCATCATAGAACCTGGAATGGTTTCAATATCAGCCTCAATCGTTTGGACAACAATAATTAAATCAGGTAGGTACAACAAAAGTCCATTTTAGGCACTTAACATAACAACTTTATTTGCATTATTAAGACAATGATTTCCGGTAATAAATTCCTATAGGCACTCAAAACATTAATTTAAAATTCTCTGACGTCTTTCGACCCGTTTACAACATTTTCCCTAAAATTGCGTATACTCAATTTACTCAATTCGAATAAATCTCATAACCTCCTTTATCGATCGACAGCAGACAAACCAAAACAATGTTTGGTTTCACAGAAAGAGGAAAATCGTAAAACCTCAGTTACAATATTACATCCTAACGAAATTACAATTCGTGGTCTTCTTTTGGGGTAACATTTTTTGAATAATTCAATTTTAAGCTAATATTCCAATTATTCAAAACATTTTGAACAAAAGTAATTTCCGAGTGATTTGATCACAATAAAAATTTCATTTCCTACAACATTTCAAAATATTTTTATGTGAGAAAAAATGAAGTCTATTTACGTTCAAAAATAACAGTCAATCACATTGACTTAAAACAATAATATAAAAATCTTCATATAAAATATTTACGATAATGAAATGATGCAGATAGTTTGGATGGTTGTTTGTGGTAGCTTAGTAGGAGCAAATTATAGAAATGGTGAGAGTGATATTATTTCAAAAAACATTGAAGAATTTCAAAAACCTTTTCTTCGCATTTTGGAGTATTCTATTACACAAAATTACAACAGTATTTATACAGTGCATTTACAATCAACAGATACAAATAGTGTTATAATTGACACAAGTGAATTTGAACGGCTTATAATTTCTCGACATCCTACAATTACGGGATGTTTTCGTAAGGACATTCGAAATGCGCATCACACAATGGACGCAATGATTTTCGTGTTGTGGGTTAAATCTGTCAAGTCCTTCCCAGGAGCAGTTAAAGCAATTACAGAATGTGGCAACAGGAAAAAAGATCAGTTTATATTTATTGCATCTGATGAAAATATTCTCTCAAAATTTGTCATCCAGGATAAAATAATAAGAAACCTAAAAAACCGAATCGCGATTTCTTTCCCGGTAAGTGAAATATTTTTGGATCCGCCAACATACAACAATGGACATATGGTAAAAGTAAACTTAGAAAACGTGGAAGAATTTTCAAAAACTCCTCAAATGGGGGGAAAACTTCGGGGGAGGCATTTTCGAGTTATAACAATACAACTTCAACCATACTTCTACGTTTCTCAAATAAATGGAAAGGAAACATTTACCGGAAGTCATCAAAAACTTATTTTTGAATCAGCAGCTGCTTTTAATTTTACATATTCGTTGAACATTTACCCTACTAGGAAAGGGTATACAAAAAAATTGCCTAATGGGACGTGGTTAGGAGCGCTTGCGGATATTATGTATCAAGATGAAAATCACGACTATGACATTGACTTATTGTTGGCTTGCTCAGAACTTTGGTACTCCTCCGTTGATTTTGCGAGCACTGTTGGATTTGTATCTCTACGATTTGTAACATCCAATCCTGTCATGGAGATCAAGTGGCAATCCTTCCTATATCCGTTTCAAGTTGAAGTGTGGATTCTCATAGGGTCCAGTTTATTAGTTGTTGTAACATTAACGTGGGTTATTTTATATTTGGATAAACGTTGTAAAATTTGGACAACAGTCGAATCTGATCTTGAATTAATATCTACGTCATTTATGATGCACATGGCAACCTCAATGGAACAACCATTCAATTTTCCAGTAAGAATGCGGATGATTGGGGCTCTTTGGATGCTCTTGATAATTATTGTTGGAACAGCCTACAAAAGCAACCTTGTTTCATATCTTACAATTCCGGTGGCTGAAATAATCCCGACGAACTTTGATCAGCTGGCACAACAGGACGATTACTCATATTTTCTTAATAATCTCGGGGAGATGCCTGGGACTTATTTTAATAAAAGTACTTCACCTTCTATACGAAAAATAAATAGAAAGTTGACTAATATTCTAGATTCCGTTGAATGTGCTAAAAAGTCTTTGATGTATAAAAAAACTGCCTGTATCGGGTTTTGGCCTGTTATGACGGTTACTGTGTCAGGAAGTTTAACACTGAACCCTCATTTCGAACCTCTTTATCTTTCAACAGGGTCTGTTATGGAAACAACTATTTCACTAGGTTTTCAGAAAGACTCAATTTTTGTAGACGGATTTATCCCGATAACCTCAGCCCTTTATGAATCTTTTATTTACAACAAGTGGCAAAACGAAGTCATTTTTGAAATGAAAAAGTCAGGGAGTAAGAAGATCTCAGGAGAGAAAGGAAGTGAAGTGTATAAGAAATTGGCACGATGATATACAAGTTCATCAAGGAAACGGACTCACAGTATTGGCGATGGAGAATTTAAAACTGTCGTTTTTGATTCTTTACATTGGATGCATTTTGTCTGCTTTTTCTTTTGTAGTCGAAGTTGCATTAAAATTGAAAAAGAAATTGACAAATTGGTTCCGTAAACGCTCGGAAGTGAAACAATGCTTGAAAAAGAAACCAGTGACTACTGCAGATAAAAATTTCAATTCGTTGTAAAAGTGTGGTATACGTTTTTAAGTTATGTCGGTGTCTGAATATTTTGCATCAATTTAAACATTGCTTATTAATTTTAGTGTAGCATTCAGTTTGAATGAACAATAAATGCTGCAATAATACTATTGTATCACTATAATTTATTACATATTCATTCACAGTGTTTATAATTGAACTTTTAATATTTTTAAACTGTATTAAATTATTAATAAATACCATATTATATTAAAAATTTACCAAAATCTTTCCATTTATTGAGATATACTAAAAACTTCGTCATTTTATGACATTACATATAAATAATAAGAACATCTGGTGTAAATGCCTTCATCTAATCCTACCCATTCGAAAATATTTTAGAATTAGTTGAGGTGTATTTGCTATTATTGCTATGCTATGATATAATAAGGCCCTATTTTATATATATTATAGTCACATTTGTTGCCAAATACGCATCCCTATATATCCTTGCACCGAATCCAAATCCTACCCCTAAAGACTTTAACATGTGGGTGTGTAAAACTTTGCTGGAAGGACTAATGATACTTCATCTTTATTTAAAAAGTAAAAGTACAGGGAACTTAGGTTCCAATGAACTGGGGGCAAAAAGTTTAATGCCTATTATAAACGTTTGCATGTATAACTATTACGCAGAGATTTGACCCTTTCAACTTTGCTAATTCTTTGGGGCACTTATTAAGTTATTTCAATCAACATACTGTTTCAGGATTTAGATGCTCTATTGTATGGTAGATATTTTAAACAATTAAAACATTTTCGAAATTAGAAAAATTCCCTTTCGCCGCCAAACAATGGATTTTGACCACAAGTGTCTGGGCACATATTCTGACTCTTTGAAACTGCAAAGTTAACAATAAAATCCAGGTTGGTTGGTTGAAATTCTTGTGGGTTTTGGTTTGTAACTAAATGTTGTTATGGAGCATGACAGCAAACACTTAAAATTATACTTAACTAAACATGTTCAATTATTTTGGGACTGTGTGTATGTCAGCAATGCTTCCATTGTTCCTTTACTAATGGAATACGCAAACTTCATTAGTTTGTCCTTCTGTACAAACGAGTAATTACCTGTGTATATTTTTGATGGACGACAGGACTTTTTGAATTTTGCAAACAATTTTGTGTCAAAGCGGCTCCATCCTGGCGGTGATGAGTATTTCCATTATTCCAAACAATTCGCGGAATGGTCTTATATAAATGATGTCGTGATGAGTACAGCTGTCCAGACACCGATCATCAGAATGGTCCAACCCCCAATTATATACCTGACAACTGGTGCCAAATCGTCAGCCATAAATGCAATTGCAACGATGCCGATATATATTTGCCGCTTAAAGACGAACTGCAGGCCCATCAGCATAGTTTGAACAACGTCATTACCTATGTCCGTCAGAATTTTCAGTGATCGATAAATTTTTGTCATTTCATTGAAGTTGCGCGTTTGTGGAATCGTTTTGTATTGGATTCCTGAAAAACTGAAGCAGCAGAAAGATACATGTTTAATAGATAAAGTGGAGTTAATATTTTAACGAATGAGGGCGTAACTAAAGGGGGGTCACGGGACGGACCCCCAAAATTGCTCAAAAAATAGATTATTTGCGGCCAGAGGCCCCATAAAACCACTTTTTTATACTTTGTGACCCCCGCCCAAATTTTTGTGACCCTACCGAATGGCAATCTTAGTTACGTGCCTGCGGGTTTGATTTATTTCAATCAAGACAAGGTTCTCCTACCGAGTACCGCAATTCTCAGTTTTGATAAAATCAAGATGGAGATCTGTAAGTAGATCTGTTGCAGTCATTGTTAAAATCAAGAGAAGAACAATTTTTTATAATTAATTTACTTCAAATTTAGTATATTAGTGTATTATTTATTTGATTGGCATTTTAGTATGTAGTTGAGGAGATGCAGTTGTTGTGATACTTTATAGATATCAGCCTAGAGCTGTCGTAGTGTTATCATCAAATCAAGTCATCAAATCAAATTAAAACTAACCTGAACAGTCAATATGTGACCTCGCTCGGTCGGCTTTCATCAATCATCATGCTGCGCCTGAATCAAGATAAGACCATGCACATGATAAGAGAGCTCCGAGCCCTACCTGCCCTACTTATATTTGCATCCAATCTTTATATTACAACCAAATCATAGTACAACGTTTATAGTAGGCAGTTTTTAATTCGAAATAATTCTGCGAAGTTAGCTGCTGCTGATGGTTGTTGTTGACAAACAAACAAACTATTAATTTCTAATTCAGAAAAGTCAGTTTATAGCAAGGAAACTGGAATATTTTTAGAAAATGTAATTGTTGCCAAGACTTTATAGAAATTATTTAGTAAACTGATGAAGTTGAATTATCTTTTCACATTTTTAAAGTGAGAGTTTTTTTTGAAAGCAGCCTACTATTTATGGTTGTGCTATAGGTTTGGTTGATTTATATTTACAATTTGTTAATGTTTATTTGAATAACAATTGGATATTTTCCATAATCTGCTTTATGCATTGTGTTGAATGCAAAACCCAGAGTATATATTTAATCACTTATTCTGCTTCTGCCCATATTAAATATACCAAAATACTATTGTATTTTTCCAAGTTAGATTTGGAAGAACCCACAAAATAAATTTTTAGATGAAAAATTCAAATTACTTTTACTGCGAAGAGACTATATAGGACTGCTTGATGCTAGTTTTTTAGGATTTTTGATGCATTGCATTGGAGCACCGGAGGACTACCACAAAATCATACCCTAGGGGTGAGGAGAGATTTATTATTTTTTGTTAAGTCAGGATACGGGAGTGGTTTCAATACTAGAGCAAGATAGGGAATTAGCGCAGCATTTAGTACCACAATCTTTAGTACTACATTCCTAGGTTGAGGAATGTGTAATATAAGCGCATCGGGGTGCTCGGAAGTAGTGCTCTGCCATGATTGAGGTTTAGATTTTTTATATGATTTATTACCACAGTTCATCCAGGAACAGCCATGAGGGACACACGATGAACCTAACCGCAACGATGAACATTGCCGTTCCGAAAGCACTAATCAAGAACCTTATATGGAGCATCACCAGTATGATATAGATGACTGAATTATGACGGTCTTCCTCTTTAAGCAATTGTGTGAAAAAAAAAGTTCTTGAGGCTGCCAAAGGATTACACCGCCAATTGGAATAGGATACGTCAAGGCTACCGCGAATCCCAGCACCAAAAACACGTCAATGATGTTCAGTCGTTGTTGGTATTCCTTCTTCATGTACGTCTCTGAAACCCATAATATGCCAAATAAAAAACAATATAGGCACCTGTTTTGTTACACAACGTCTAGATTCCTCAGAATTTGAATTTTGTAGCATCAATATTACGATCTACTTGTTATGTTTTAATATTACAGTGTCATACACATATATAAAAATGTATTCTTACTTCGAACTACCACAAAGGTATGCATTGCCGAATTCATAAGAAACTCCACCTTAGTCGTCATGAATATGATTGTATTTATAACAATGATTGGAATTGCTATCCCCATCATGTACAAGTAGCTTTTCGAAGCTGTTACGACTTCGCCATATTTCGATTCGTATGTCCCTCTTATAATGTGGTAAATCCAGAAGATGTAGGCGTACGCTACATAAGTCCGCCACTTGATCCTAATCCATTTTGATGTCGTGTACTACAAATATTTGCCATTTTCAGCATCGCCTGCCCAGTGAAAAGGAACTCCGCCGCAAATATTTCCCCATTTTACATACCAAGAAAAAACTTGCACCGTTTTGTTAGTAACCATCTGCAAGCAAAATCGAAATATAAATGATTAAATTTTCAATAACACTTTACCGTATTGCCCCTATTAAAAGCCTCCCCTCCAATTACTAGCCTCTTTCTATTAGTAGCCTCCCCACAAACTCAATTCGGCATATTAAAAGGCTCCCTCAATTAGAAGCCCCCCAAATACTACACTGCCCAGTGAAGAAAAATGCAAACTTTGTTGAATTAAAAATGAGAAAAGTTGAAGAGACTACTTTAATATTTACAAACATCCCACATTTTAGAAAACTTGGACAGTTTAACATCAAATATTCGTAGATAAACCACATATTTAGACATTTTATATTGAAAGATTGCCGCATTTTCATCATAATTATACGAGACTCATAAATAAAAGCCTCCCTCTTTTACTAGCCCCCCTCTAATAGAAGCCTTCTAAAATTATGGGTTTGACGTGACTTTGGCTTCTAAATGCTGCAATACGGTATCCAATTTTGCATGGTTGCTTAAATATGTTCATTGATTTATCTTTATAGTATAGATAAAAGCCTGCGGTTGCCTATAATTCTATTTTGTATAAATGCAATTACCATGACATGTCGATCAGAAAAAAGTTTACAGTCATTTCAATTGGTTTGTCTATATGTCGGTATTTTTATGTGAAAGCAACAAATCTGTTACAGTTAAAGCGAGTTGTCCTAGGTATGTGTTCATGCCCGGTCACAAGCAGGGTATTAAAAAACAATAAGCAAAGCTTTTTTGCTAATTTTTATCTTTTAAACCTTTTTTAATTGTTCCTCGATCAAAAAATTTGTCGTTTCGTGAAACGTATAAAAGCAAAAAAACTTTTTTTCTAACTTTGTTGGAAGGCTTTCCTTTTTTCAAACAAAGTTACCTTTTTTCATAAAAAAGGCACCTTTTTTAGAGTATTTTTTAAAAAAGGCATGCCTTTTTTGTACCCTGGTCACAAGCAACCTCATACATCTCATCCATTCTATAAATAATAACTACAAATTTTTCTATACTGCTACTTGCCTACTATCACTAGGCTTTATATGTCCTACACTTACAGTAATATCTCTATACTTGTACCGTTATGACTACTGTATACCGTTTTATGATGACTAAAGTTCTATTGTTTAATCTATGACTAATTATGTTAACTAAATGTAATCCACAATGTAATATTATTCTAAAAAGCGAACATTACTCTACTTGTTTGTATAATTCCATTCTCATTGTTCACTAATTTTACTAAGCCAATTCATTTGTCTTTTTAGAACTTGTACCTAATTTTAAATGTTGCAAACTAATCTTTTTACGTGATGTTAAATGTAACATTTCTCTTGATACCAGATTAACTTTATGCATTTTGTGTGTACCTACTTACTATAATTACTAATTTATGTATTTATACCCATCTAATCCCTCCAAAACTATAAAAGGGAAGAATTTTCTGTACTCAACGCTCAGTCTCTAACATACTTCACGACAGTCAGTTCACCATTCTGTACAAAGTAACTGAAATAAATTGCAACTACATTTTTACTCGATATTACCAAAATCGTCCACTTGTAGTCCACGCATAACATTTCACTATACACACTACATACACACTCTGCCCATCCCATTGTAGATCATTGTTACCATCGTAGAACTTCATAATTTCATCAAAAGTCATACCCCAAATCAAGGACAGTAACCCACGACAGCACAGTATGAGTCCGTGAATACAAATAAATATCAACGGTAAAGTTAAATAGCAAAACGTATGCAAATGAAAAAATAGATTTTTGAAAATTAATATCGCTTTTGCACTAAATTTTGTGAATTGTCTTGATATAAGTATCATTTCTTTCTTTACTCCTATGCTTTTAGAGATATGAGATTAAACCATGTAATAACTTATTTACGGGAAACCTATGTATCTCGGGACGGGGCGTTTCGGTGCATACCCGTCCTACGTATTCTGCGTTTCCACCTACAGGGCATAGTTTTTTTACCAATTTCTTTCAAATTTTTATAGAAAGGTAGTATTTGTAAATGCCTAGGCGTTATTGAGTTCCAAATTTAATGTTTGGGTCATCTTCGAAGTTGCGGACGGTTTCAAAATTTGAAGGTCGCAATTTTCAATGAGACTCTTTTGCAATAAAATTGTGTGCCCCCCTAAGTAGAAATCCTGGGTACGCCCTTGCCTCTTAATTGTCTTAATGACCCAAATTTATTAAGTGGTATATATAAAATGCACTAATTATACGCCCCCTGGGTCATGCAAACGTAAAATGCAACACACGAAAATTAGGATTCGACCTACATTATACTAAAGTATGTAACACAGTTTTACTAATCGTAAGTCCATCAGATAAGTTAGTGGATATCAAATAAAATCAATACAACGTTTTTTTAAGTCATGATGTAGTAGTCTAAGCAAGCTCAATATCTTTGAGGAAGATAGCATTTTATTGATGGAAAATAACAAAATAAAATATTAATTGCTGAGGTTGTATCCTCTAGTGTCAGGAATCAGAAATACTATAATATTTCCACGTGGGTTACCGGTAGGCAAATTAAATGTAAAATTGAAAACATGTCGATTGAAGCGCTGAAAATTGTTTCCTTTTATATATCTTAAACATAATGATGGGAAATTTGTGGGAATTGGAATTGGTAGGATAATTACTTTGTGTGCCAAGAGGTTTAGAGTAAGTTTCGAGCAGAACCGACTAACCGACCTTAATCTCACTTTCCACTAATGTATTAAGCCTATTAAGTCTCACTGACTCATTAAAGTATTAGCCGTTATGCATAATGTTATTACATACAGTACAATGTATCAAATAGGCAAGGCAAGGTAGGTAAGGGATCGTGCATATAATACGTGTGCAGGTGAGGGGGGAGGGGGGTAAGAGAAAGTGTGACGCTAGGCTATTAAACAATGGAGGGAGGAGCCTAAAAGCGTTACACAGGATGGGGGCGGAGGGTATCCAAAATTTTGCAAATTTTGGTTACGTATTTTATGCACGGTCCCTAAAGTGTTTTAGCTACACTTGTATAGTCGCAGCTTCTCACAGGCATTGCATACGTCTGGGGAAACAGCCGTGAGACCAGACAGCGTGCATTTCAGGCTGCGGAAAAATGCTAAAAATAACGAAAAAACTTTACCTACATTGCAAATAGGTGATTGTTGAGTGTCGATTTATTTTGTTGTTGTTTAATGCAATTTCCTGTTTTTTCGGTTGATTGTTTGTAGAACCCGCCAAACGTAGGCAGGGCCGGCCCTTGGCACGTGCGGACCGTGCGACCGCACGGGGCCGCAGCGGTTGGGGGTCGCAAAATTTGGAAAGATACACTAGATATTTCATGCAATTTATTAACCCTGAAACTTTAGAATAAAAATCTTAGAACTAATTATTCGCAGCAATCATATAATATAAATGCGCAAAAATAGATTTTGAGCTGATATAAATATATATAAAATATGCGTGCGAAGGTAACCTTAATGAAAATGTATAATTTCATTGTTAATTTCATTTGGCTGTGTTGTTTGAGTTAATTAATTGAAAGTAAATTGCTACCAAAATTCCTCTAAACGGACGATGAAAATGAATTCTCAGTCCACAATTAAATAAATGAAATTGATAAACTATAATTACGACTAAAGTGTTTTAAGCTCATAGCTTATCCGGGCCGTACCCAGGTCTTCGGTTTGGAGGCAAAAAAAACAAAAAAAAAGGATTATTTGAGGCCTTTGGTCTTACGTAACCCCCTTTTCCTGGAATTTGGTGGTGAAACGTGCCCCGTGTGCCCCTCCTCGCCCAGTACGCCCCCGTAGACTATTTATTTAGCGACTTTATTTAAAGGATCCGGAACTTTTATTATTGATTCTAAAATTAATTTTAGTGTTTTGTATTTTAGTTTGCAATCCCGCATTGTTTGGGATTGTAAATGCTCTAATTTGCACCAGTATATATTATTAATTGTCTGACGGGTTAGTGCACAGTTTTCCACATATCTATATAACATGGCTTACTGTTGTGATATCTTACCGGACTCGCCCGACTGCACAATATTGTTTCATACACCATTCGAAAGATGAATCCAAAAAGGCACATTTTGTGGAGCATTCTTTTCTTCATTGGATGAGAACTTAAATGAGATTTAAATATTATGAAAAAAATTGTGTGCGTTTAGATTGAGCTTCACCAAAATAATGAACGAATCATGAATTGAATTTTGATATGTAATATTTTTTTCCGTCTCCAGAATTTGTTTTTCCAAAAATTAATTTTGCCAGATGTTTAGTTGACAAGGACACAAAGCTCCTTGCAAATCGATGAAGGTCAAAGTTGCAACTTTTTCAGGGTTTACGGACACAATTGCCCCTTTTTGAGGGAGAATATTGGTGCAACCCTCAAAACGGAAGCTGAATTACGGTTTGTTATGTCTAATTAATAAAAAAATCGTACGATCTTTCTAACTGTGTAAGATCCAAAGCTCAAAAATCTTTATACATATCGGTAAAGTTTAAATTTCGAATATTTAATTCTTTCTTGATAAATTTCCCGTCGGGAGAATATTTTTTGACCTTCAAAATAGAAACATTTTGTATGCTAAATCGATTTGGAAGCAAAGGATCTTTTAAATAGTGTAAGCCACGATATTGTATAACGTCCGGTTAGATGTCACAACATTAGCTCATTTTAGGTATGTTCTCACGTGTGCCCCGGTCCTGGTATTAATGTGCACGTTAATACGTGCATTAATCCAGATTGGCTGCGTATACGATAATATGCATAGTGACCATTGCACCTTTCCTGATACATTCGAAGCAGCAAAAGATTACAAAATCGCATACAATTAAAAAAATTGCGATATACGCGGAATTATTTTGAGTGATGTAATTTCAGGATTGAATTGTGTAGAATTATATTCAGGATTTTTCACTGCAATATCGGACCATGCATATATCCATAAAATTAAAAAAGTAACGCAACACGCAAATTGAAAAATGTCACTATCAAAGGGCCTCATCCCAAATTTTCGCACGGGGTCGCAAGAGAGCTGTGACATTATGAGTGAGATATATAAAATCGCGTGATATTTCGAATGGTGTAAGATAATTTGGTCCACCATACCCGGAACATATCACAACGATACTCAGCCTTAATTACCCAGTAGTAGAGAGATTTGTGACCTATTCTTGCCAATTTTTTTAGTCTGCAAAGGCATTATCACTTTTAAATGTTGAGTGACATTATGGCTGTGTTGCAGCTACAATTCTATTTCAGGACGATTCCAATTCTGAAAATGTAGTCTGTTTAAACTTATTGACCGGTTTGTTTAATTGGAATTGAATTTTAAATTGCGTATTGTGTAAATAGTTGCGCCCTAAGCCGTCATTACTTTTATAAGATTTTAATTTTTTAAAGCAAGCAAACAATTATAAAGCGTTTCAAAAAAAAAACGGGGAATTAAACTTCTTTCCGAGAACGTTTTCTGTATATTTCTGTGCCCACATTATAACTGAAGAAAGATTGTAAGTCCTTCTCCATGTAAACTTTAATCAAAGTTTTACATAAGAGAAGTACCTTAGTCAAAGTACAATATAAAGCTTAAAGCTGGAATGATTTAAACCGCTTACGACTTTTTTTATATAATCGTTATATATTTCATTTAATCACACGCCTTTTAAATTTTGGTTTTCTATAGGCTCAATATTTATCTTATAAAAGCGGCTTAATGCATCAATGCATGGTTTTGCTTGGAATGAAGGGCATTAAAACGAAAATTATAAGAGTATAGTAGAGCATTTTTTGGGTCGAAATTTTGCAACCCAACCCAATTCGGCCCTCCAAACCTCTTAGCCCAACCCAACCCAAAACCCGATGACGTCACGA
Source organism: Pogonognathellus flavescens (assembly GCA_019776165.1). Lineage (NCBI taxonomy): Eukaryota > Metazoa > Arthropoda > Collembola > Entomobryomorpha > Tomoceridae > Pogonognathellus > Pogonognathellus flavescens. The sequence continues at coordinate 15,312 of JABASD010002862.1, forward strand.
AGTCTCCAACCCGAACCCAACCCAACCCGCACTCAAAATTAAAGCTTTTTTATATAGACCTTATAGACGTATTAAATCATATCAATGAAGTGAATTTTTTTAAATAACCCTCATATCCGTCTCAATCTTGATCAACAGTTCACAATTTTATCAATAATGTAGCTATTTCAGTAGACAATCTCCAAGTGTTTTCCGTTTACTGGCTGCATAATGCAATTGAACTACATGGCGCATCTGTAGCACATAGTATGAATTCGTTTGGAACTTGAGTTGCAAAATAAAGGTTCACATTTTGCAACCCAACCCAAACCAGCCCAAAATTTTCTCAACCCAACCCAACTACCCAACCCAAAACCCGATGACGTCACGCATTGTCCAACCCGAACCCAATCACGATTGGGTTGGGTTAGGTTTTGGGCTAATGAAAATGCTCTAGAGTATAGCGTAAATTATTTCAGTTTATAGGCTTTACTTCTGAAAGGTTCTAACATATGAAGTGTAATATAATAAAACAAACATAATTAGAATACTTTGCGTTTTATGGGAGAAAGGATTTTATGGAAGACTACTTTAAAGTATTTAAATAAATATTTAATATATTTATTACATATCAGTTTTCAATGTTGTATTTTTAACGTTCCTTTTTCCATACAATTACAGCCTAACCAGGTGAAATCCTACAAATATCCAAAGCTAACTTTTGTATAAAGTATTTCATTAACTCACTGAATTATGAAATATTAATGGCTTGTACTGAGTGCACCATTTAATTTATTGATTTGCAATACGTCTTCATTTAATTTCCATTACATAGCCAATTCATTACTGAAACACATTTTTTGCGTAAAAAGACTTTCCTTGTAAGCAAATATTTCTGATGCCTTGAAAACCCTGTAATAGCTCTTATAACCAGTCGAATTATGTTCCTAAGTAATCGATAATTCGAAAACTGAAAACCCGAATTAGCTCAGAGTAGTATGACCGAAGTTATGAAGGAAAAGGTACGATAGCCAAGGAGTCGCATTAAGAACTGAAATTTTATTATGTAACTGAAAAGAAAGAAAACATCAGTACACATACATCTACATTCTACATACATTTACATAGATAAATCTTACAATAACAATGATTATATTATTATGCACCAACTACAGCAACAGGAAATGCATCGTTATAATAATATTATGCGGTATCATACACACAACCAACACACTCAACTTATCCAGACATTCACACGGTCAATTTTGGAGACACAAATCTTACTTACCTAAGCAAGAATGAACTTTAGGTTGAAGTACAAGGCTATGAAAAGGTGAGCAAGACTCTCCACTCAATAACTACATGCTACAATTAAGTTTTTTGAATTACACATGAAACTATTCTAACATTATTTTCAACAATAGCTTTTATTTATTTAATTTATTTTAACATTGTGCAAAGCCGCCTGACTTGAGTCTAAAAATTGAACGCTGTAAACTATTTTGAAAAGGGCCCCAAAAACAACAGTATGTTTCATTTGTGAAATATGGTTTTGATAACATTGGACATTGCAACTTTTTGAAGTGTAAAATTCATAATCATTCATAGTTAGTGTCTATGTAATTTAAACATAACAATGTCGTTTGATTCATAAAATTGTTAGGAGTGCGGATAAAATCTTTAATTCTGCTAGTGAGATTATGGGTTTTAAATAACTGTCATATTCCAAGATCTTCAATATTAGATTTATAATTGGTTACATCATAACAATATAGCCAAATCTTTTAAAGGTCGAAACTATTATGTAAATACTATCACTGCTTAATTAAATAAAATAATTATAATTATTGTTTCAAATATAACGAAAAATTAAAAATCACGCTACTTCTTACATCAACTCAACATCGGATTTGTAGGTATTCGTTTTACAATGTCAACTCTTCTTACGACACAAAAGTGCCTAATAAAGTTGATTTCCCTATAGGTAGTCACGTATTTTTAAATTCATAGCAATTGTGATGCAAACTGATAAAATAGAGGTATAAAAAATAATTTTTTACATGGCATCTTTTTCATGTAGGTACATTTTCTGTATAACACTGTTACAGGAAATAGAAAAAGGCTAAAGCATGCAGGTAAAAGAAGACGAAATAATACATTCATATAAAGGACATTGTAGATAATGCCAGCTTAGGCATAATTGTTTTGGAATACTTCATATTCCGTTGTTAATTTTTTAATGTAATGAATTTTGGACAAGAAGGTTTTTTGGGACATCGGACATAGCGTTTTAGTAAGTAATATTTGAGACAGAATGTCACATAGAAAATACTTACAATTTATTATTACTCAAAAATAAACAGCATACCTCGCAAAACACAAAATATAATAAACTTCAGCATTTTAATGTATTATTTGTTAATGGTTTAGTTTTTATATTGATATGGCAGTAATAATGTAATAGACACAAGTAACTTAATTAGCAGTATTAATTGTTAATTGAAAAAAGTTAGACAGTTATGTAAAAATATAGGGCGTAAGCGTAACACATAATAGTTTTGTGCAACTTTTATTTGCGACAAATATGCGTAGGTACAACTGCCTATTTTTATTTCGGCTACTTATCAGATCGAAAGAAACAAATTAAATGTAACATTATGCACTCACTGCACTCCACAATATAGGTTTAAAATAAAATTCACAGCTCTAAGCTAAAAACGTGTATTTATGTTATATAATATTATACACAAATCTTGGTGTTAACAACATTGCAACAAAACAGTGCAGTCGTAAAATTCTGCAAAATCAAAATAAGCAAGGGAAGTATTGCCGATACAAAGATTTCAGCTTAATCATGTACGACTGTAGTAGCCCTCTAATATTTGATTACATATACACTAATATAAAATTAAAAGTTTAAATTATCAAATCATTTCTCATATTTTATTTAATACTGGCTATAGCCTAAGCATACATTCCCACTGTTCGTCTGATTTTGGGATTCTACACGTTCACACTCATGATGAGGTCAATTGTGTTATTGACAGCAATGCTGAGGAATGTTGTTGGCGTTCCTCTTGTAATCATGAAAAACTTGCCACATTTCACCCCAAAAGGGAACATAGTGCGAATTTCTTTTCTCACTGCTATTTCGCAGGGTCTTGATGCCCAGAAATGTCGCGCTTGAATTGATCGGTCGTACATACGCGCACCCATGGGAAATACAGACATTTCAAAAGCTGTGATACCTAGAGCAAACCAAGGAAAATACAAATAGCCTGGCATGGGGATCACGTCGTACAGCATGATTGAGCTGTAAATGGTCATGGTGTGAATTGCATTGCCAGCAAATAGCAGTATGGTGCTTAGGAATTCGCCTAAGTCGTTAATGCTCCTCATAATGTATTGCATATAGATATGCATTTTCCTGGCAGCACGAGGATTATTGAGCAGCAATTGATGTTTGTCTTCCACCAACACGAAATTCAAGTAGTGGTTGATTCGTGTGGTTAAAATCATGGTAGCCATACAACCAATGAAACAAGCCCCGAGAATATGAAAGCCAATGATGTAAAACACAAACACAAACGTGCCCACCACCCAAGGGGACTCCGCGTAGTCAGGAGGAAAATGTTCCATGATGAAACGATGAAGTGGATCCAGGTCTGTTGTTGCAAATGCTGAATTCAACGGTACCACACTTGTCCCTATAGTCATGAAAACTATCATGCACACAAGAGTTCTGCTGAACCTTTTGTACGCTTTCAAATCTTCCTTCTCAAATCTTCGCCCCTTTGCTTCCAGAATATCTATTTCATTTTTAATGCAAGCGTAATTTAAAAATCTATTCTTTACTTTGGTTATTATTGCAGATTCATTTATGTATTTAATTTAGTTTTAATATTTCATTAGGACATTGTTGAAAACTATTTTCAATATAATTCAATTCCATATAAGAGTAACCATATTTATGAAATTATAAGTAAACTGAACTATATAAAATTATTTATGATCTAGGAAATTTCGATTTTGGTTACGACTTGGACTGTATTTTGTAGTAAAGTTCCAGCAAAACTATGGAAACTTTCGGTGTAATTTTTGGAAAATAGAGTTGTACTGAAATATTGCACTTAAAATAAATATGAACCTCATGAACCTTAATTATTTACAGTTTTAGTGCATTAATCAAGTGTTTCCATAAGTTGTCACACTTGAATCAGTACAAATTGCTAAGCTGTTTAATTTTTGCAATTTTTTACATTTTTCGACGAAAATCGAAAAATTGGATATATTAAATTCAACTGGGTTTAATTAATTCTCAAATAAGTATGCATAAGTGATGAGAATTGATCCGCCTCTCCAATTAATTTCGAAATTTACGAGTTTAATTAAGATCGAAAACGATACGGTGAGAGTGGTAGTGCTTGCGTAATTACACACTATGTACGATTGACATTGAAGCTCTGTATACAAACCTTAATCTTAAAGCATGCAAAGAACACTGTTGTTCATTTTTTCACACAAAGATAAAATTAAAATGCCCTTTGATATTTCTGTAGAACTCAAAACTATGCTAGATCTTTCTCCCGACTATAGTTATGTACAGTATAAAAACAAGTACTTCTATCAGTATGAAGGTATTCAAATGGGTGGGGCAGCATCAGTTTCTATTGCAAACATTACAGTACATTCAGAAATAAATAAGATATTTGATACTAACTCTGAATTTGTATTTCACGTGAGGTTTTTAGATGATATTTTTGTAATAATAGATTCAACTGAGATAGAAAATGTACGGGAATGGTTACAATCAAAGCTTAAGCATGATTTCCTACGATTCACATTTGAATTAAATAACGAATGTTTCTTTTCTTGATTTAGAAATATCGTTGGATTCAAGTAATAATATACACACTAAATTGTACCAAAAGCCGATGAGTAAATCACAACCTGTACATTACCTATCGAATCATAGGAAGTCGTTACTTCATTCAATACCTTATGCTCAATCTTTGAGAATAATTAAGACACATTGTGATACTGTTAAGGGAATTTCTGAGGTAGAAAAATTAATGTTAAAATTTAAGAACCGAATGTATCCATTAAAAGTTTTAACAAATGTTATTGACAAGTTCAAACACAACACAGGTCAAATCTATTAACACCCCGTAAGCCTTTATTAATCAATAATTTGTCCATACATAACCCAGATATACTTGTTAAGATGGGAATTATTTTTCCAATAAAGAAAATGAACAAGCTAATATAAATACTGTGAATTTTGTAACGCCTTACTATAACTCTATAAAAAACTATAATAATTTGATAAGAGATACTGTCGAAAATGAATGACGCAAATGTGAAAGTGTGGAATTTTTAGACGCGATTCATTCACTACAAGTTGTAACAAGCTACGCCAAAGTGAATAGTCTCAGTAGCTACACTTGAGCAGAATCAGCTACCCGCGGAAAGTTTGAAAATTGACCGGCTGAATAAAACATGAGAAATAGTCACTCATTTGTTAGCTGTAAAGAAAATGTAAAAATAAGCTAATTATTATTTCAGTTTCGTTAAATGTGTCAAAACATTTTTTAAAATAAGGGTTCGTACTAATGGCTTAATATCCTTTATATTAATCACAATATTAATTTCAATTTTAATACCTACTTAATATAATTACGCATTAATTCATGTTTGTATGTTTACCAATATAAAAATCCTGCATTATGGCTCATTATTATTATTTTCCATAAAATATTACTGTATTTGTAATTTCAGCCTGAAGATGAATTTATTCGAAATCGATTGCTGTTAAAATAAACTGGTTATGGACTACAGTGGCCATATCCCGGCAGGCAAAAGCCGGGACAAATAACCAAAATGCATTGTAATTTTGAACAACTTTCGTTTCCCCTTCTCAAAAAACCGGGACAGTTAAAATAGCTTTATAAATCGATTTAAAAGCTATTTTAACTGTTTAATATTTAAGCTATTATAAGCTACTGAGCAATACAATTATACTAGAAACAAACATTAATATGTAAATTTCGGATTCCTATATGAATAAAGAGCAACCCCATCAGGAGATTCGTAATCGAGAAAATTTTGTATTTTTAGACAGCTAAAAGTATCAGAAAATTAAGGAAATCCAGAAAATTTTGAATCTTTAAGCAGCTAAAAGTATCAGAAAATTAAGGGAATCCAGAAAATTTTGAATCTTTAAGCAGCTTAAAGTATCAGAAAATTATAGGAATCTCTTCTAGAAACAATTTGGACTTCTTGAAGACCTAAAAACCATTAAACAAATAGGGGAATTCAGAAAGTTTTGAATTTTTAAACAGTTTAAAGTATCAGAAAATTAAGGGAATCGAAAAAAATTCGAATTTCAATGAAAAATAGCACATAAAATTAAGTCTCGAGACAATTTTTAATTTCTAAAGCGTAAACAGGACAAAGGGAAATTACTTTCTTTAACTTTCTTTAGATAAAAAGCATAATGAGATTAAAAGAATTATTTGATTGCTCAAGTACTCATAAACGATCACATGGGTGTTACTCCGTTGGGAGTACGCCAACGCCTGTTGGAAAGCATTCGACTCTGTCGGCTACTCTATTGAAAGATAGGTAGGTAGTATTGCTACAGACGAATTTTATGTGTACAATTTCAAAGACAGTGAAATTTGAGTGTTAGTAGGTACATACAAATACATATACTTCGTCCAATAGTATGTGAATTATTATGCACACTTAAGGAAAAAATTGTTTTTCCTGGCTTGTAACAAACCCGGGACACTTTCCTAAAACCGGGACATTTCCGGGACGCCCGGGACGGGGTCCTAAAACAGGGACAAAACCGGGAAAACCGGGATGTCTGGCCACTGTATTATGGACACTATAATTTTGTGATTTACTCAAGTAAATGAATTGGAGAGGCGGATCGATTCTCATCACTTATGCATACTTATTTGAAAATTAATTAAACCCATCTCACCTGCAACATAGCTTATTTTTCTAATTACTACATACATGTACAAAAAGTATATATGTAAATTACCTGCCAAGGCAAATTCCACGGCGATGTAGGTATTGAATAGCTGAACAGTCTGCTGGGCGTTGAATATGAGAGTGTAATTGTACACCAGTACAAACAAGTCAATTATGCCGTACATGCCATAAATGATCATTTTGTAGCCCTCAAACGATGGGGTGGGATCGTATACTTCCTTTACGAGTCGCCATGTTCCGTAGACACCAACCACAGTACAGACTTGTACACATGCGACCCAAACAAAATAATCGATTTGATTATTTGTAATTTGTACTCGTTTTTTCTTTTTGTTCCACGTGAAGGGAATCAGCTTGAGACTACTGAATATCGCCATAAGACGTATCATCAGGTTGAGATATAGGTAAACTTCTGTTTGATCTTTCTTTGTGACTCCATCGTTAACAATAGCTCCATTATTGAATTCTTCTGCTAACTCCTCTTTTTCCACCACATCTGAGTCAACGTGGGAATCAGTTCCTTCAGAATTGTTTCCAATTACAGTGCTTTTGGAATTTATTTCAATTTTTGTATTCCTTCTGTCTTTGAAATCGTCTACTTCCATTGTGTTTCAATCCAAGAATCTAACAAACAAGTACATTTTCAGCAGCAGTAGTCAGTATTACAAATTTTTCTACCTAGCCTACAGAGAAAAAGTATCATTATCACACATTTAAAGAAAATTTACTAATCTATACTTTTCAATAAATTTGAATTAGGTATAAAATGTACCTATCGTTGTTTTGAAGTTTAATACTTCATCCAATACCGTCAAATCAAAATCAGTTATAATACAATTTGATATATGTCGCAGTCCACTACACTACCACTTATTATATAATAATAAGTATTGATAAAACTGTTCTGGATCTTGGGCAACTGGTAATTAATGATGTGGTTTATTTGTTTACTTTGTTGTTATAACATTCTTTTAGAGATTATGATATTTAACGAAAATCAAATGACTCTACAATTTTTTAAACCTTAACCTTGCGATGAAAAATTGCGCAATTGAAAGATACAATGTCTAAAATATCTACTATCAAATTGTATTGCTGCTTCGGTTACGAGTTTTAAATCATAATAAA
>JABASD010002863.1:0-23412 GCA_019776165.1 Pogonognathellus flavescens
GTAGTTCCAATCCGACCGGGATCGTTTTTGCCTTAGGTTAACGTGTAGCTTCAGTAAAGGATATAGAATACCTCTATTACTGTGTTTGTTTTGATCGATTTGCTCGATCGATGTGTTTACTTGTATTCTGGTCCGGAATTGCAAAGATTATTGTAATATTATATTGATTTATTGATATTGAAAGGAAATTCTTTCATAGGACTTAGTGTATTTTAACGATGGTTGGTGAACAGACATTTCTTAGAGCTAGTGCATGCTTCTTGTGTAATTATATACGGCATGAATAAGTTCATATGTATTTTGACTATGGCAATGAATTGTTGTGGTTATGATGAGAATGGCCAAAAATGATTGACGTTTATGTTGCTTTGAACTAGTTGGACCAAGTAACGGAAATATTGAAGTTATGGAAGAAAAACTCACCTCAAGATCTTGAAATGATGGAATGCAGAACAAAGTTGGAGGGACTTATGTTTGCGGTAAAGACTGGAATAGATTCATCTCAAGCGTTTTCCAACGTCGAGGATCTCGTTGGACTTAGTTATGATTGGCTCATGGGCCGAAAAACAAATGATCCCCAGTGGAAGTAAGTTTTCACATTTGTGTCATTTTGTAGCAAGGTTTCTGGGGGCAAACTTTTTTGTTTTATTTTTTCCCGTAAATTGCAATATTTCACAAAGTACCTGTATCCTGTATACGGCCTTTTGCAACTTTTGATATAATTTTATGCTAATGTTATTTTCTCGGTTTTTTGCAGACATCGGCCGTTGCCACTTGGACAGAAATCTTTTGTTTTATGTCTTCAATATCGTTTTGGACATTGCTCTCTAGGCGAAAAATGCACAGATGCACACGGAGAAATCGAGTTGAATGAATGGAAAGATCGCTATGCTATAACGTAAGAGTAATGTAGATATTATTTAATCCTTTGAAAAAAGGACAGTTTAAAATTGTATATTATATTTATGTGTGTTTTTATTTAGGAATATTAAGATGCTGTTGGATACAATCCAATTAGATAGCGGAACTGCATATTTAAAGGGTGTTTTAGACCGCATCCAGGAGGCTGGAGATGAAAAGACTGTGCTTTCTGACGATCTTACTGATGGAATAAGAATTAAGTGAGTTTAAGCCAATGATAGAAAATAATAATTATGTCAATTGTAATATGAAATGTACTCTTAACTAACATACTTCATTTTTTGATTAGGTGTGTAAAGCCCTTGCATGTAGAAATAGCTCAATCGAAGAAAATGACGAGCTTTGTGTGGAAATTTGCTATTGAATCGAAAAGACCAATGACACATGTATGTCTTTTGTATGAAAGGCATCGACAATATTTTAAAATTGGGTCATCTTATTTTCATGGACCGTCATCTAAAAAAACCAGTCTGAAATTGGATGATGCAACTGTAATCTAAACTTTTTCTAACTTTCACATGCTTCATTCTTTATTGAAATAGAAAAGTGTATAATAATGGTGAATTACTGTTTTGCAGTCCAAATCTACACAGGAACAAGTTTTAGAACTTGTAGTTAGTCCGACAGCAATAGCCCTTAATGGAAACGTGTACACTTACAGCGTGGAAGTAGTTTTCACTCCCGAAGTCTTTGGAATTTTTCGTCAGACAGTATTGTTCGATTTTGGTGTAGAACCAAAAGCTGTCCGAAATCTGTGTGTAGAGGTTGTACCACCTAGAGATGATGCGCCAGAAGCAGAAAGTAATGAACAACAAAATGCGGGGAGATCTTCTAGCCCATCAACAGATATGTCATGTAGCTACAGAGCAAGAGTTACCTGGAATTACGGAAATGCGTGGATATTAGACTCTGTGTCTGGAGTAAGAGTTGCGTCTGAAAAATTAGGTTTCGCTCTAATAAATGGGATTCATAAACCTGATCATAAGACTTGGGATTCTAAAGAACCTCTTTCAAAACTAAACTACAAAGAACGAATGCGTAAGGAAAATTCATCCAAAAGTAATTTTTACTTGACATTTTAATTTTGACCACATTAACAAAATGTTTTTTAATTGCAGGATGTTTTCTAACTCAAGAAGAAAGGGCGCGACAAGAGATTTTGGCTAAATATAATGTCACTGCTCACCTTACAATGTTAGACAAGTATGAAATGAGTGGAGGATATAACGAAGGTTTAACTAAATACGCAGTTAATGGATGTTTATATGGTCGAATGACTTTGTTCAGGTATTTGTCTCCTTATTGACAATGTACAATTTCTATATACTCGGATTTTTACAAAAAGTGTAATTTTTTCTGTTAATGTTTGCAGAGATGTATCAGAAGATACCGCGGTTGGAAGATTGATCCTGAGAAGTTGTAATTGTGTGTTGTTAACAAAAACTGAAGAGGCTAGGAAAGCTGATACACAAACTAAACCAACCGTTTATTTGTGTCAGATAACTGACAAGACAAAAAACGCTATGTACATTGAATTAGGGGGTACTTGTACGAAACAGTTAAAACTGACAGAAGGAGAAGTTGCATCTTTTGATATTCAGTTTCAGTTGGATAGAACTGCTTTCATGGAACAGAAAAAAGTCATCGATCAACTGCGGGAGTCTCATTTAGACATGCTATTTATGAATTTTGAGCTTCCATGCAACATTCCTTGGAATCCTATCAAGTAAAAATCTTAATCAATATAAAATAACTCTGCAACGTTAATAGGAAAGCCAATAGTTAGTTCAAAGTAATAATACGTGATGCTATGAGAAAAATATAATCTAGAACACTTTTTGAAGCTAAAAATGATTAGAGCACAGTTTAAAATACTAAAAGTACTCACTAAAATCATTTGAAAATGTTTCAGACAATGGAGTGGTGACCTAGACATACATAAAAGACTCAATCCAAAACAGAAGGAAGCACTTATAGCAATTACTGCAGAGGGCTGTAAAACCCCGCCAATATTAGTCATTGGTATGTTTTCTGTGTAAAAATTATTACAATACTAAGTAATTCTACATGAATCAGCAATGGTTTATTTTTAATTGAATTGAACTTTAATTTAATCGTTTTTGTTTTGTGTAGGACCTTTTGGAACTGGAAAAACATTTACGTTAGCACAGTGCATACGAAAACTGCTGACGCAGACGAATTCTAGAGTCATGGTTTGCACCCATTCTAACAGTGCAGCAGATTTGTGAGCTTCACTTAATAATTTTAATCAAGCGCTATTGCGGATTAATTGTTTGTCATATTTCAAAGAAATGATATTATATGATTTGGGTTTTATAGGTATATAAAGGATTATTTAGATCCGTGGTGCAAAGAAGGTTTTGAAGCAGCACGACCACTTCGAATATATTATAGCTTGAGAAACCTGAATTCAGTTCATCCTACTGTCCTTAAGGTATATTAATCAAAATATTTAAAGCAATTTCAATTTTTCCAATAGTTTCTCTCTAATCAATGTTTTATTTTAGTATTGTACAATAGAAAATCTTATGTTTCGACCACCTACCAGAGACGAAATACTAGCGCATAGAGTTATTGTAGTTACGTTAAGTACTTCTTATTTGCTTATGGACCTACAACTCCCAGAAGGTAAAAACCTAACATCACCTTACAAGTTTCACTGCATTGAGAATTTTCAGAGTAACGAATTCGAACATTTTATTGTGATTTGATTACATTGTTTCAGATACGTTTAGTCATATTTTACTTGATGAAGCTGCTCAAGCAATGGAAACTGAAGCTATAACACCATTGATGTCGGCCGGTGACAAAACGAAATTAGTTCTAGCTGGAGATCATATGCAGGCATGCAATATACTATACATTTTTGAAAATGCTTTTTGTTTCATTTTTCAAATTTCATTGAAATTCATATTTCTATTTCGCATTATAGTTAAGTCCGGAGCTTTTCTCGGAAGAATCGAAAAATATGCACTCGTCTCTCTTAGAAAGACTTCACTGTATGTATCCTGATAATCACCCTTGTAAATTGATGCTTTGTGAAAATTATCGCTCACATTCCGCTATAATACAGGTAATAAAAATTGAAGTGCAAAATTCATTGTATTAATGGTAAAAGAAACATGTTAATATTTTACTTCGTTCGTTTGCAGTTTGCATCTGATTCTTTTTATACAAAAAAGTTGGAATGTGGTCTGAGTCAACCGGTTCATGACGCATTCTACCCTCTGACATTCTTTTCCGCTAGGGGAGAAGATGTTCAAGAAAAAGATAGTACTTCATACTTTAACATGGCAGAGGTAATAATAACATCGTTTTATTTCAGGCCACTGAAAATATTATTTTTACCTTAATATGACTACGATTCATAAAATGAAAATTGTTTTCTGAATTGTTTCGGAGTATGTAAACGTTTTGCTTTGTGCTTTTGCGTTAAGGTTTTCGAGGTTGCGGATAAAGTTCGAGAATTGATCTCATCATGGCCTGAAAAATGGGGTGACTACAGAAATGAAAACGCAATAGGTGTTTTGACCCCATATGCAGATCAGGTAAACTTTACTTTTGTTACATTACAGCAAATAGTATACGATAATAATTTATTATAACTTGTTAAATATGTAAAAAAATTACCATTTTTACAAAAGAATAATTTGGTAATATTACATTTTATTTACGAAAATATTGTATGACCATGTTAATTTTTTAGGTTGCTCGTATCAGATCTCGTCTCAGAAAGAAGGGTCTCTACAGTGTTTCTGTAGAACGCGTTTTTAATGTCCAAGGTATACCATTTTTTGCGCATGAATGCGATCAGGATCAAGCTTGAGTTTTTATAACGAAATAAGGAAAATCTTTAATTGAAACTTATCGTTTCTTTACAGGTAAACAGTTTAGAGCCGTATTTTTAAGTACAGTGAGAACTCACAAACCTTGGGTGAGGATTCTTCCTGAAGCTGTTGGAAACGAAGTAGATTTAGGATTCTTTTCTAATCCGAAACTTTTAAACACTGCTTTGACAAGAGCACAGAGTTTGGTTGCTGTAGTTGGAGATCCAGTGTCGTTATGTTCTGTTGGTAAATGCAGGTCAGTAAAATTAAAAAATATGCGCAGACAGTTCATTCTTTTCTATAAAAATGAAGTATAAATTATTGAAAATAATGTGATATTCGTGTTTAGGCGTTTGTGGGAAGATTATATTCAAATCTGCCATGAAAATAAATCTTTATATGGAATGTCGTACACCCAACTAAAACAGAATATATTAGGAGTGGAAATGAGACTTACCTGGGGCTTGAATCCTCTAGCAAATGAATTTGAACCTCAGATGCGTGCTATGAACGGCTATGCCCAGTCGCAACTTAATTCGATTCCAAATGTTAATGGGATTTTATCAAAAGCTCTTCATGCTCATTTGCAAGGAGCTCCCATAAGTCAGCACACGTCTATGAATTCTGCAGTGCCATCAAATCAAATAGTGTCTACGAATCCAACAATGCATCAACCAACTCTAATGTCTGTTTCATCCAGTCAACACCCTCCTTTTCACATGCAACAACAACAGCAGCAGCAGCAACCAAATTTAAATGGAATGGTGCAGCCACTACCACCCCCACCACAATTACATCCTGCTGCCAACCAGAATATTCCGCTTCATCCAAGCCCTAATCATTTGGCGTTCAACAATATGTATAACGTTTCCCCAATTTCACATCAGCAAGCTGTAAGTTTATTTTATTTACCATTTTAATTTTTCAAACAGTTGAAATTAATTAAGATTTTCGTTTTCAGGTGTTGGTTCACAATCCAATTGCAGCAGGAAGTTTTAATGGTCAACGCCCTTTTATTCCAATGGCTATTCCTCCAACCCCTCCCGTATACTACGGACCTCCGAATCATCCTTTAGCAAATGGCCACTTTGGAGGAGGACATTTCTCGGTACCACTTCCTGTTTCTGTGCCAGGCGGAGCAGCATACGGGAATCCCCCGTTTTATCATCAGCATCATCGTAATACTTCTCCGAATCCTGTAACCGCTGTTTTACATCCTTCCGGTTTTCCTCCGTTGAATGTGCAACAGAGTCAAATGGTTAATTCTGGCCCGATGCCTGGAGCGGCGAATATTGTACGAATACCCAGAGACCCTGCTAATTACTACCGCTATGCTTACAAAGGAGTCCCTTCAACACCAGTCTCATCCACCACTTCGGCTTCATCAACTCCTTCAACTGTGCCTCCACTTCCTCTTCAACATCCAAATGCAAATGTTAATGGGCGTTATGCAACAGGAGCACCTCTTTATCGCAGACAAGGAAATTCTTCCATCAACATAAGTAACAACTCTGTGACAAACTCATCTGTTCATCTTCAGCAAGTTACAACAACAGTTGGAAACTCTTCTTGTCAAGTGACACAAACATCTCAGTTGGCTCAGACTTCACAGATGGCCCAAACTTCACAGATGGCCCACACTTCACAGATGGCCCATACTTCACAGATGTCCCAGACTTCACAAATGGCCCAGGCTTCACAAATGGCCCAGGCTTCGCAAATGGCCCAGGCTTCACAGATGGCCCAGACTTCACAAATGGCCGAACCTTCCCAATCGTCTCAGTTTCAAGGCATATCGTATCGACTGCCGCCACCTCCGTCTCAATTAGCGACGTCTTACCAGCAACCGTATCCACCACCACACATACCCTCGACATCCCAAGTACCACCACCACCGTCGTATCAATCACAGCTCCCCACGACTGCTCCTAATGTGAATTATCACGGACAAGAATCTTCGTCCGTGCAACCTCCTGTGACTTCCGCAGTGAATAATAGTGGTGCTAACAACGGAATGGGAGACATGCCGTCGTTCTCAGCGGACGAAATTTTAGTAATGAAACGAGTGTTGGAAATGTACACTGGGGCGAGTGCTATTGACGACGATGGAGTAAGGGGAGTACAGCATCTGCAAAGTAAACTTTCACAAGCGGTAAGTGAACCTGGGAGTGTGACTTCTTCCTACATTACTAACCATGGTCATGGCCCTAATCACAACGCTGCTTCGTCTGACGCGGTTGTTTCTTCCCAATTTTACCCTGTCTCTTCCGCAACTACTCCTTACATAAGTAGAATGCATTTAGAAAACTCCTCACTGAATCATTCCGTTGTTGTAAATACATCACAAGCACCTCCACCTCATTCTAACTCTCAAAACTCAGCACAGCAATTCCAGCCGTTGCAAGCAAATCGAGACGTGCTAAACCATGAAAGAGTTCAATTGCAACAAGTCAATAATGCTTATACCAGCCCGAATGAAATCCAACTGCAGCAGCAGAAGTATGAGTATTATAACAGACAACAATCCCAATCTCTGGATTCTTGGCCGTCTCCGTCTACTTTTGATTTTTTGAATGATTCATCTAATGCTAGTATGTTGAGTGACATGAGTTGTTCTAATACGTCTAACAATTTTGGTGTTGCTAACAACGGCCATGCTGCACTTGTGCCGAATAACACTCCAGCGTATGGCCAAGGATTTGGAAGTATTATTGTTAATAACAGCTCGACTTACGGTTATGGACAAAATTCCACCACTAAAAATTACTCGCAACCGTCCTCCTTGCAGAGAATTGCGGAACATTCAGCTTATATGACTGGAGGAAGGAATCCTGCTTTTAATAACAATACTACCAAAAGTGACCATGATAACTTAGTTTATGACTGTAATTCTGCTGGTCGTAGTTACGCCTGTGTTGTAAAACAGGCAGGAGCTTCTGCAGCTGTGGGAGCTGTGATTTCTGGAAATACGACGCGAAGGACAAATCTGTCGCAAGAGATGTTAGTTGTGGATCAGTCCCATCAAATGAGGGCCATTCAACAAATGCAAGCGTCCCATGGAGTCAAGTTGAATAAATCAGGTGTCAATTCTGTGAATAATACGCCGAAAAAATCCAAAAAAAAGTAAGGCTTCGTTATAATGTAATTTAATGTAGATGAATTGAAGTCAAATTAATTCTGAAATCAAAAATGTTAATTTCAGTACACTTAAATAATTATGATAACCGTAAGCGATGTTTGTAATCTATCTAAAAACCTTTGAGAGTCAACATTTTTGTTTTTGGCCAGTCAACTGTTTAAATATAGTAACTCCTAACTAAACGGACTGTACATTATTGCACGGATAAGTGTGAATACCATTTATCGTAGATGGAAATGGGTTTTACACACTTCAGTTTTTTGAAATCAAGTAGTAAATATTGATGAATTATATTATGAAAATGATGAATTGGTTATGGAATTTAGATTTAATGCTGTAAATGAATAACTAGAGCAACTCTGCACAAATCTAAGCGTATTTTTGCACGAATTTATTTATAATAGGGTTTTAGAGTAAAATAGTAATTATTAAAAATGATCTTGTCTGTCAATTCTAACGAATGTAATAATTATCAATTATTGCCCTTCAATAAGTGGGCCAATGGACTACAAGTGAGAATACGATGAAATTATAACGATATCTCTATTTACTCTAGTAATTACCCAAAATTATTGTTTTGTAGGGTTATACATTAGAATTATTAGTAATTAATATTATTGTTTCTGTGACATAATATCAAACGAAAGAGTGTAAACTAACTACTAGTAACAATAAGTTAGCTCTTGAAAATATAAAAATAGTACATTATATAATCTGTAGATAATCATGAATCATAATTAATTTTATAGTCCTAGTAGGTACCTTTTATATGAAATAGTTATGCAGTGCAATGCAACTGCTCAAATGTGAATACCTTCGAAACTCTCGTGCAAGGTTTTTTTGGACCCCGACTTAATGCGGTTAACGGGTTTTTTCCCTTGCACTTTGACTTGATGTCTTTGAGATGCTCCTTCCTCAAATTTATTATACTTTATTGTATGTATAGAATCAATAGAAATTTATATAATGAATTATTATTACGATGATTATGATTGTAAACTTAATTAATATTAATCGCCGAGATAATATTGACAATTGTTCCTTGTTTGACTCTTACGAGAGATCAAGTCAAAAGCGAATGCTGGGAGAATAATGAATAGTGATGAAGTAATCTCTCAAAAATTTAATCAATACTAAATACTAATAGCCAATATTTCGAATATGATAAACCTGTAGAAAACATTGTAGAAGTAGAAACAATCGAGTTTTCAAACGAAAGACATTGTTGGGGAAAACACCAATATGTCCCTTGCTTTTATGGTGAAAAATGAATTGTAACAATCAATAATTTTAAACTTATAAAATTACTGTGTAGGTTCCACCGTGGAAAGCGCTTCGTTGAAGGCTCAATTTATTTGTACTTAATTCTTAAAGTTACGCTATCTTTAAAGTACTTCGATTTCTTGTATATAAATGTTGTATTATCTTTGCGGTAGTCGGTTTACCTAACATTTTTTATAAAGTCGGAAATATTATATGTTGCGAATTATGATTACTTTTGTACTTCACTCAAATTATTTTGGTTAGTAGTTGTATAGGGAATGAATTAAAACGAAAATGTGGTGGAATGATTTTGAATATTGTAACAGGTAATTTTTGAGTAGCTAGCGTGATATTTTTGTTGTAAAAATGAATTACTCATTAATTTGATGAACTTATGTTGTAAAGAAATAGCTTATTATTAAATCTTTTTGGAATCTGTATTATATGTTAAAACTATAATATCATAGTAAAATCCTTTTAAGGTTCCAGTTCGGATTATAGATTGGAAAAGAGTAGTGAATGTTATTTTTGCTTAAACGGACTGTGGACTATAATTTCATGTTTTATTGTTCATTTTGCAACGATAAATTAATAAAAACAAAACTTCGATACTATCATATAACTATTATAAAATTCAAAGTAATTTGAACATGTTTATTTACATTCATATTCATTTTTAAAGACAAAACATAATGATATAACGTTGAAACTCTATAAATAAAAACACAACACAACTTTCATTCATGAATCAAGCCAGTACAAAATATTTCTCTATTTTATAGTCTGGATCATATTATAGTCAGTAGGAGCATGTATTTAGAAGCATGATTCACATAATTAATGAAGAATACAATTATTCTGATTCAGATGACGACCCTGATCCGTATCCACCAAGTAGACCCAAAGAACTACTTACGACTTTGCTAGAACTTTGAGTTTCTACTACATCCAAAGAACTTGCACTTTTTGTGGGACTTTTAGGTTCTTGTTTAACAGATAATTTTGAATTTTCAACTTGATTCGATTTGGGTTTAAGTGCAACCAAACTTTTCTTGTTGATGCTCATTATTCCGATGCTCTTTTCTTGTATAGGAATTTTAACTGGCTTCTTTTCAGTTGTAGCTGGTTTCACATCTTCCGTCAATAAATCTGTAAGATTTTTCACGTCTGCGGCAAAAATCTTTTTAGGTGGCTTACTTTCATCGTCACTACTGTCTTCATCTTCGATTCTTTTTATTACAGTTTCTCCTGTATTTCCAAACACTGAACTGCAAAAAGAAAAAATATCGTCCTTTGTGAAAAAATATTCAATTTTCATTCCGGGTAGAGATTTTTTAACATTCTGGATGAAATGTACTTACTTGACAAATGCTTCGTCTTCGTCTTCTTGCTTTTTAATATGGTTCTGTCGGATGACATCGTATTTATTCAGCATAGTGTCATAGTCTGGTGTTACAAGACGCTGATTGAGCTCTTTTAATTCCTCCAACGCTTCCAAAACGGCCATTTCATGTCTAGAAGCCTGAGTTCGTTTTTCTAAAAGTTTCATTGGATTTGTAGCATCATCTTCCTTTTCTGCCTGCTCTTCTTTCTCGGCTTGCTCTTCTGCTAACTTTAGTGCCATGAAATTTCGTGTAGCTCCTGCTTCTATAATGTAATCTGTACTTTGTGGATCCGTTTTGAAAGAAATTTCAGCTAAACACCTAGTGCACTGTTACAATAACAAAAACTTGTTTAGAACACAAAACACATTATGAATTAAAGTAAAAATAACATTATAAAATATGAATTCAACTTTACCTTAATGTAGAACCGATAAATTCTGATTCCCAAATAGGTTTCATTTTCCACATCTTCTTTCCTAGCATTGAATTTTTTGCCCTTGTAAATATACTCTCCACAAGTATTGCAACGCATATTACAGGGAGCCATCAAACGAACTGTGAACTGACGATTTTTTGACTGCCGAGCCCTTGGGATTTTAGTAGGGTCGAAATCCGGGGGGTAATATTTCTAAAATATAAAATCAAAATTAAATTCATCATTTTGTTTCCATTCACCATTCCCATTTAAAATAAAAGTCAAAAGTGACTGTAATTCTATACTTGAGACTCCGTAAAATACTGACTATTGATTCGCGAACGAACTTGTAATAGGGGAATAAGGGGAAGCTACATTTTGTTAATATATTACAAAAATAACTTACGTTTAAAACTTTTCTTTCCGACATTTCAGATTATAAATCAAATAAAAACACTTGTGCAGTTTATTTTTGTTTGACCAACTTTTTGGATCTTCGTATTTTCAAAATTGCTTACGATATCCGCCATAAGTTAGCGCGAAAAATTCAAATAGTCGCTAAATGTGATCTTGGTTTGTTTAGCAAAGTTTGATAAACTTTTTCGTAATTTCATTAAAAAGTGGATCAACTACATATTACAGGATTAGTACCGGCCTTTGTGCATAATGAATCTTAAATGACCCGACCCTGACCCATCGACACAAAGTAGAAATATTCAAGATGTGTCTCTACTCTAAAATTTCTAGTTTATTTGTCCATCAACTTCGAAGAAACATCGGTCAAGGTAAGACAATAAGTGATTGACAATTGATATGAAGTCCAAGTTAATTAATTCGTAAATGGAAATCTATATAATATTGGAATCTAATAAAATATAACATGATATTTTCAATTTTGGTTATATAGATGTGCGATTTTCTAGTAATTTGGCGTCTTTATATCAAAATGCTTTACCAACGATGGAAGGGCGACGTTCTCATCCTTTGCTGTTCCCTTTAATTATTAAAAATAACCATAATGACTTACTAAAACTGAAACCGGCCCATACAATTCCTATACGCTGGGGAACAAGTTTTTTTGCTAAAGGTAAACTGTAGTCAACCAAAAATATTATTTATAAGTTTATATCTAATATCTACTCGTTTAAACTTTTTGTATAAGTATTATCGATGTGTCATAATCATAATGTGTGTGCGTTCCGACTTTTAGTTACTGCTGAACAGCTTTGGAAGGGTGTTACAAGTGTCAGTAATGCTGGGCGTAAGAGAGGACGTGGTCGAGGAGTTGGAAAGGCAAGGGCTAAAGATTTAAATAGAGGACAAATTATAGGACAAGGTAACATTTTTATTATAATGCTGCATTTGCATTATAAATAGTTGTGAAAAGCGATTAAATTACATTTAAATGATTAATTACAATTTACATACAACAGAGTTAAAAAACGTTTATTTCTATTTGTAAATATGAACAGGAAAAATAAATATGGTGTGGCCCGGATTAAATGCTCCTGTGATACAAGGCAAGGAACTAATCAGTCGACAATTGCTACCACCTGATGCTGAAAGAGAAGCCAAACTTATAAAAATGCGCGATGGCATGGGACAGTATCGGCCTTTAAAACTAAGCCCGTTAGAAAGAGGTTGGTCAGGAACAAAAATGCATGGAAGAAGTGTTGGACCTCCTGACCCAATAGGACAAGGTTATTACAAAATAAGATAATAAGAAACCTGTGATATAGTTACTGTCAAACTTTTTATTAACTTAAGCATGATTTTTTAATCATTTCAGACACTTTTGAAGGATTCGAAACCAAAATTTTGGAGGTACTATTTTAAAAGTTGGTACTTTTTATAAGTAATATAGTTGGGGTGTTTACTGTTTACTTTCATCCAATATTAATGTGACGAGGTTAATTTCAGATGAAAACCGTAGCAAATATGGATGCCAACTTTGGTCGAAGAAGACGGTTCAGTGTCGTTGCATTTACGGGAAATAAGAATGGTTTGGCTGGGTTTGCTTTGGGTAAAAGTCCAGATGGAAGAAGTGCATTGAAACGTGCTAAAAATCGCTCTGGACAAAAACTTCTTTACATTGAGAGATATAACGAACATACAGGTGAATTTTTACACGCGAAGCCTTCAAAAAAATCTTTAGTTGGGTAGTAATAGTTAAATTATACAAACAGGGCAAGAATAATAGTCAACATTTTTATTTATCTTAAATACAGTGCTCCACGACTTTCACACGCGCTTTGGACAAACAATAATATTTGTTTACAAAAAACCTGAAGGATTTGGATTGGTTTGTCATAGAGCCATTCGTGAAATGTGTCTATTAATTGGAATCAAAGACATTTACGCCAAGATTGAAGGACCAACTAATTTACAACATATTATTAAAGCATTTATGCTTGGTCTATTGAGACAGGTTCGTGAATTCAATGCACAAGCTTTAAGAGTTTATTAAGATTTTTTGTGTTAGTATAAAAACTGTTTTTAGGTTTAGTACACTTTAAATGAAATAATACATGGCTATTCTGTTTCAGAAAACCCACCAGCAAATTGCCGAGGAAAAACAACTCTTTCTGGTAGAACAAAGAGAAGAACACTATGATGTGCCCATAGTAGTTGCTGCTCCATCAATATGTAGGACTGCTGATGAAATTCCGATGGATGAAACCCTTGTTTTTAAACATGTTAGTTAATTATGCTTACACGAAATCGCCATAAACTTTGTATACGTATATTGTGTAATTGTTGCTATTATTTTTGCTGCGGATATACTTAGGTGGTAATGGGCAATAAAATCCCTTTGAGAAGAAAACAATTCGAGCCCTTTTACACAAAGTTACCATCGTGGGAGAATCACTTAAAAAAGACATTATGGCGCAGAAATCATAATAAGGTACATTTTTATTCTTAAAAGTGATATTATAATATGAATAAGCTCGATTTGAACATTACATGGTTAACCACCAAAAGAGAGTAAAATTTTCACACCCTATTTTATGGTAGGTCCAAACACGTCTTGCTGTTAATTACGGCGAAAAATATAAAAGTCATTTAACCAAAGTGTACCCAGAAGCAGATGGCTCGTACGGTGTGCAGTTAAAACGAAAGGAACTGAGGGAAGCGGAAGCTACGGCTGAGTAGAGTAATTTTTGTAGAAAATTAATGTTTACGACATTTGTATATTAAATACAGTTATTCGCGTCTGCTATTTAACTTGTTGGAAGTAAAGTAAACCATTTTTAAAATAAATTGACACGCTATTCGTTATTTTGTTAAATAATTCATTCCATCGATGGTGAAAAGGGACCAAATATATATGATAAGTTCATTTGGGTCATTATAATTATTCCTTGCAAGTAATAAAACTACATCATTCTTAATTTCACACTTAATTACAGATTTTAGACTTCTTTCTATTATTCCAAAAAACCATGTTATGCAAATGTAATAGCTATTGTAAAATCTATTGTGGATACAATCTTAGCCCGCAGAGATGATACTTTCACACAAAAATGAAAGCTTGATGCTTTTAGGGAGAAAGTTCTATTTTGCTTTCACGATTCAAAAAGATTCACATTTTGATTTGCTTTTTCCATGGAACTCTGATAACTTTCAAGGATATCTCACATTACATATAAACATCTCACAGGTCTAACAGCCGGGATATTTCCTTCGTTCTTTGTCGCTTATTACCGCGAAAACTCTCCTAGCTTATACTGTCGGCTCCGGATGTACTTTTTGCGTTGTGAAACAAGTCGGAAGTTTAAGTTTATTATTAAAGTTTTGTGAAAAGGTTGAAATCGAAAGTTAGTGTAATCTGTTAAAGACAAAGGTTAAAAATACCTGTACACTCACTGCATAGTGCATACCTTAAGTTTTAAGCTGCATTTAATTTATGTGAGTAATATAAGTTCCGTTTTTTGCAAGCTGCATGTATAAACCTGTGATTTACAATGATAATGATTTAAGCTTAGGGCTCATATTTTTAGTCAACAGTTGGCAGTCAATTTAGTGTTTGGTGATTTATCACATTTTTAAGCTTAATTCATAATTAACTATACTGTGTGTGTACTGTGTACCAAGTGTACCTGTCCTACTGTAATGTACCTGTACCGTAATATTATGTAACCTTTCTTTCGTTCAGTCATCAGTGGCCTCAACACAATTGATAGGTTCGAATTCTACTGACCCTTCGTAATTTCGTTCTATTTTATTTTTTTTTAGATTGCGATTGGTTCTATAACTGCACCATACCTCTATGCTGTGCACTTGCAGCAGACAGAGCATATTACAGAATGTGGTGACTGGTGGCGGGGCAAAAGTACTGGACGGGGTGGCGGGGCAAAAGTACTGGAAGGGGTGGCGGGGCAAAAGTACTGGACGGAAAACATAATTAAAGATTGAAGGTCAATTTTTGTAAAAATGAGCGAACAACGTTCTCGGCAATCATTGCCTAGGAATGTTAAAGGCAAGCAAGAAGTACAAACGTTGATTAGCCAGCAAACAAGAAGCAGAACAAACAAGACTTGTATGTGACAACATTTTGTTGATTATGATTATAGTAGTACGTTATTAAGTTTCAAACACAAAATACTTTATATTAATAATGCAAATTTAATTTTTAGTTGTTTGTGAACCTTCTGCAATGGATACTCCAAATGGTAAAGCAACTAAGTTAAAGATCATAAAAATAGATCTATGCAAACAGCAAGAACAGGAACGAATAGCAAAATTTAAAAAGTCTGAAAAACCTGTAGAAAGTTCAGTTTTATCGAGAGACTTAACCGAATCTCCACGCACATCGAGAACAAGTTCGAGGGTACTTCAACAAAGGACAAAGTATGTAAAAAATGCAAAATAAAATTATTGCACTTTTGAAAGAAATAGAGCAAAAAGGCTTTATTTGGAACACGGACATTGAAAGTAATTTGTTTTGTGTAGATTTTCATCTCCTGAAAATATACCATTCACTCCGGAAAAGAAAGACTCCGCCGATTCTGCTAATGTTTCCTGCAAACGATCTTTGCGCCCAACACCTAAGCGCAATTACAAAGAAAATTTTATAGAAAATGAGCCGTCTTCTGAAACATACACACCCGAAAAAAAAAGTTTGAACGAAACACCTCGTAAAAATACTCAAATAAGAATAAA
This sequence comes from Pogonognathellus flavescens, assembly GCA_019776165.1. NCBI lineage: Eukaryota > Metazoa > Arthropoda > Collembola > Entomobryomorpha > Tomoceridae > Pogonognathellus > Pogonognathellus flavescens. The sequence continues at coordinate 16,135 of JABASD010002863.1, forward strand.
AAAACAGCTAAAGATGATAGGCTCTCTTCAAATGGAGCCACTAAAAAACATAAAACGGGGTAGGTTTGGTGATAGCGTATTCCCCGTTGAGGATGTTCATACTGTGACTCACCCAGAAATGTATTTTGCTTCCGAAAATCGCGTTAAGTATGCGACAAACAAGAAAGGCGATCCGGTTATGAACGATATGCGTAAGGGGAAAAAAGTAAAAAAGCCTCGGAAAGGAGAAAGGGGAACTGGAGGGCGAAAGGCAACTTTACCTCAGAAGCCCATTTTCAAATATTCGGTGACGAAAGAGGCGACAAGAGCTGCTATTGCACGTAATGCCATTGTTGACACCAATAAACATCAAAAGGAGTGCAACACAATAATGGACAATTTGGTAGCCGATATTCCTCGCTGGCTACTTTTAATGAAGTGAGTACTACTTTCGTCATCAATAATGTTGTCTTTATTTTTTAAAAACATATTGGAGAAATTGGTAATGTAATGATTTTATAATTCCAGGGAAGGATTTAACGTAATGCTCTATGGTTATGGTTCTAAGCTACCAGTAATTCAAAGTTTCAAATCCTATGTGGAAGACAACTTTCTGACTGTATCAATTAATGGGTTGTACCCGAAGTTGAATGCAAGAAAGGTATGAGACAAATCTCACCTGGAAAATAGTCAGAGTAACATTTAGATCTGAATTCCAAATATTTTTGTGTAAATTAAATTCTCAAAAAAGATATATATAAAAATATATGAATTAATATTTTTAGTTCCTGGTCGATTTCTGTAAAGCATTGGACCTTGAAGAGTCTGTGACGTTTAGTGGCACAAATATTGACATGATTTCTGAGTACAATATCTTAATAACTATACACTTATTCTAAACTATAATTTACCTCTGCAGTTCAAGTGATGTTTGATTTAATGTGCTTTCTAATTTCCACAGGGACGTTTATAACACTTTAAGGAATGTTGATAGTCCAGACGTATTTTTACTTGTGAAGAATCTAGACTCTTTGGCTGTTCGCCATCCATCACTTCTCGCAGTTTTGAGTTCAATTGCACGGGTTGAATTTGTTCACATTCTCGCTTCCAGTGATCACATAAACCCATTTTTAGGTAAGATTTCATTGAATTATTTGGCATTCACCTGTACCTGTACTAATCATGCATAGGTACAGATACACTCAATGGAGTATCTATCTGTGGGCACTGGTGACTTGTGCCCCTGAGATTGCTCGCTCCCCTTTTACCGAGTACTATAGATACTCACAATAAGTATAGTACGAAATACACTACAACTTTCGAAAACTTGCTAAATACATGTGAACATGAGTCTAATTGATATTTTAGGAGTCAGTCAAACGCAGACGATCAACTTTAACTTTGCTTGGGTGGATTGTACAACGTTTCAACCTTATGAAGAAGAGCTAACTTGGAAACCTGAAGTATTCGGCAATGATAAAGAAACAAATAGTGGCAAAACTGCTCTTGAGCATGTGATGAAATCCTTAACCGCAAATGCCAAGAAAGCATTTTCAATTCTGGCTACACTACAATTGGCTAAAGTTAATTCATTAGGAAAATCCAAATCTAAAGAGTTTTCCGGAATTGAGTTCAGAGAACTGGCAAGAAAATGCAGAGAATCGTTCGTTACTCATTCCGATGCTGGTTTAAATAATCTTTTAGTAGAATTTATCGATCATCAACTTATTCGTCATTCCGGTAAAGGCAAGACTTCCAACAACTTATTAATTATTCAGTTGGATGCTGAAACTCTTGCCGAAATAATTAACGCAACTTAATGTACTAACATTATTCGCACATCTCAGAACCTTTTGCAACTTCTACTGTATAACTATTTTGAACTGATCCCAGAATCCCTGGTTTTTAGAACCAGTAACAAATCAAAGGTTGCAGTTGCAAGTTGCAAACTCAATTTTTACCGAACAATTAATGTTTACTTGAAATGATTGACACTTTTTAATTTCAGTGAATTATTTCCATTGTAAAATATTGTGTTCATATTTTAAGGGCCATTTATTTGTAAACTGATTTTTGATTTAACAATGAATATGATTAAATTCATATATCTATAGTTAAATATTATTAAACACAACTTTGGAAACAATGGTATGAACTATGAAGCACGAGCTACTTTACACAATGAAACGCTCACGAATATGAACTACAAATAATACAATTAATTTAAATTCAGACTTAAAATGTACCACGAAAATATATATTGTCATTAAAAGTGAATAACAAATAAACTGATGGTGATTGAGCGAAGTCTTCAGATAGTAAATATAATATAATATAATATAAATTTCGGAATTTATGACATAGACATTTGAAATAATCATTTAGTAGCTTATTAAAATATCGATATTCATACAAAAGTGCTATTCCTTGTCTTTAGTTGTATGTAATATTTGTATAATACATCCTGGTCTTTGTATTCCGTCAATAACCGATTCAATTGATGTGGTCACTAATTCAATAAAACAAAAAGAAGATAAATCTCAAAAGCTTTCAAATCACTGAAATCTCAGAATGGCACATTTTTGGCAAGTAGAAAATCTAGACAGGACTAACATTAACATTCTGTGTTAAAAGTGATCTTAAAATCTTACAGTACATAATTAGAATTACAGTGAATAGTGAAGTAAATAATTACATGAGATAAGAGTAGAATGAAAATGAGTTATTTTGTAAACTGTGAACAAGATTAATAACTATGTACGTATGGTTAATACAACTTCTTTGCATATGCAACTCAATCAATTAATCAAAAAATAAAATTATTTCAACGTTGCTTCACATTAACAATTTGAAGTAACAAGACACCTATAGTGAAATCGACTATACAATTTTTGCGAATTTCATAACTTCTAAACATAACAGCTACATAATGCAAACAAGAATATTAGAGCTGCCTCAAAGAACACTCCTTTATCTCAAGGTTCATTAGAAACCGTACTTTAAGGCTTTACCTTTGTCACTTTGCTACACGTCATAATTACTTATTACATTTACAAAGGCAGTATAAAAGTTATTAGGAAACTGTCATTAAAATTAGCTGATCATGACTGACATGACTGCAAGACTAACAATAGCAAGCATTTCTAACTGTAAACTACACATCACACATCTTCACAATTTAAAGCTTTACTCCATATTTCACGAATCACGATTTCACAAGACAAGTATTACTAAATTGCTAACTGCTAATAGTAAGAAGCACAATAATTTCTTGCTTTCAACTGTTGTTTAACAGAATAGCATTAGGTAGGGTAATTGATAGACGCTTGTTAATCAATAATCAAAATAATTATAATCATAACAACTTAAATTGATAAGAAGTTAACCTGACAAAAAATCTGCGCTTAAGAATTTAACACAATGACAATGGTCATTTTCTGACCGTTCATCGCCAGAAAAGATCTTTTACTTTAGTGCACATTATAAGTACATACAGTACTTTTCATTACTTTGAAACATACTGACATTTATTATCAGTTTAAATGATTCCGTCAATAAGAAGAAAATAGGTGGTAGCTTGATGCCAAAATATGACTGTCGAAATTATTTAACGTGTCTGATTGAGTCCTGAACTTGAACTTAAATTACAGGCAAAATAATGAATACAAAACAATGTACATCCTAAATCCTAATTAATAAAGCTACCAATTACAATATTGTGCATTTCAAGCATTTCCCTTCGTCCTTTTTCCCTACTTTGCCACCTCTACTCGATTCTTTACCACCTTCTTCATTTTTCCTGGCTCGAATCGATTTCATTAAATCAAAAAACACTTTATCAACATTAGTCCTAGTTTTGGCAGACGTTTCAACATAGGGAACATTCCATTGAGATGCCTTGTTTTCTGTCTCTTCTTTAGTGACCTTACGGCGATCTTCCAAATCGGATTTGTTGCCCACCAGTAAGAAGGGAACATTCTCGTCTCCTTTCACACGAATGATCTGCTCTCTGTAAGACAAACAAAGACTTATTTTAAAAAAGGTTACCACAAACTGAAAACATTCAAATTCATTAGACTACATCTTTAAGACAATACTAATAATAAGGACCTCGCTTTATATCGTTTTTTAAACAATATTTTGAAAGGAAATTACCTAAAATCAGACGTAGCCTGGAATGATTCAGGTTCTGTAATTGAAAATACACACAGGAAACCTTCGCCCGATCTAAAGTAATTGTCCCTAATAGCTGCATAGTCCTCCTGGCCAGCAGTATCTAAAATATCGATTTGAACTTCTTCTCCATCCAAAACAACCTAACCACCCAGAAGATTAATTATATAAACTTTTCTCCAATCATTAACTAGGTATCTATTTATTCAGTTAATTTATATGTAGATTAGCACCTTCTTACGATATGAATCGGCTTTCGTTGGCTCATAGTCCTCCACAAACTCGTCATACATAAATTGGAGAGTTAATGCAGATTTCCCCACACCACCGCTTCCCACCTAATTTCCAAATTCCATTATTCATTATTATTGACAAAAGTTCAGTTCATTTTCATAGTTTTAATGGCAAATCGAAGCATGCATATACCCTCCTACCATAATAACTTTGTGAAGCGGAGGGGCAACTGGTTTTGGTGTCATCTTAACAGTTTGCTTGGCCAACAGCTATTAAATGTTAAAAGGTTTCCTAGTTTGGAACTTTTGTAAATAGTCTCTGTCTCTCAAGATTCTGTAAACATAAAAAAAAAGTTATTATTATTGTATTTTTCATTATGCATTATTGTCGTGCAATTACAGTCCCGACCCCGACATCCGTGTGTAGCCTTCTGACAAAAACAAAGTAGTAATAAAACTCAACTTATGACTTTCTAAGGCAAACAATTTTTTCATTTTCAGAAGCTTTCATTTTGTTGATATTAAACACTAAAATATCATACTGATAAGGATAGATTTTGATTACAGATGTGACAATAATATTTACTTACTTGATTAAGTTGTTTGTAAGTATTTAGTGAACTTTGAACTTTGTGTCAGTCAATCTCTCTTTCTTATAAACCTTTCAAATCGCAAATAAATCTGAAAGCCCAACCTAATCAACACTTTCTACGTTCTGCGTTCAACATCAATTTTTTCCAGACATTTTTGACAGAATTTTTAAATTACACGCGCGGCTGGTGTTGCAACACGTGGTCTTCATATAAGCATCAATATCGCTGCTCCCGGTGTTTTTGAAAACTATTGATCAAATAGTGTCATGTCAAGTCCATCGAAATCTAAAAGATTCAGATTCAAACGAGAAAACAAAAACAACCTCAAACGAAACAAAATTACAAGTTGTTAATTTATTAATTGTTCCGGGAATTTTACGGAGTGACTGAAGATTCGATAGATTTGTAACTTACTGAACCGGCTGCCAATATAAGGACAAGAATGGTAAGTCCAATAATTTTAAAAGATTACTTACAGTTACAACTTACAAGATACTCACAATTTTAATACACTACACTACAACATACGATGTACGATGCAAATAAATCATCAATAAATTAGTGATTGATGAATGAGTGTGATTGACCATTGACTGTGACCGTGATATCACTTGACAAAAACCAAATCACAAATCAGTAAATGAATGATGGATGAATGTTATTTTGTGTCATTTTTTAAATATAGAATAGTCAGACAGCAGACAAAAACAAAAGTTACTTTCACTTTATGTTTACAAACAAAATTGAATATGACTGGCTGAATTGGTTTAGTGAAAGTGGTATTATTATTATTAGGAGGGTTAATACGGAATAACCAAACTTGTGTTTTCTTAAACTGTGTTTTTTTAATTTGGCTTGACTGGTGACTGGGTGAGGTTTGGGGTTTTCAGTTTTGTTGTTTGTGTTGTGTGTCGAGTCAGTCAAGTGTCAGGGTTGGGGTTGAGTCATGTCAGTATCATGAGTCTTACTTGTTAATAATAGTGCGTATTTTTCTATGATGAATGAGTAAAAGGTCTGAAAATGACTGCAAAGCAAATTTTGAATTCAGTAAGGCCGTAATTTAACAAGCTTGTTCTGTAACATATTTCCTTGTGTCGCCTTCGTTTAGGCTGATGCTGGTACCTTGTTACGTGACATGACTTTGATTTATAGGCCATACTTAGAGTTTAATTTGTTTCTGCATCGTTTACTGATAACGAAGATCTAACTGAGAATGCACTAAAAAAGATCACGTAGTAAGTATACAGTTACTCATACATTGACACGTATTTATTTTAATGTGATATATTTGCATTTTTAAACTTAGTCGAACGAAGTGGAAGAAGCAATGAAGAGAATATTGTCCCACAAAGGGGTTGTTGGTCTGATTGTAATAAACCATGAAGGTATTTATAAGGAAAATTATATACAACAATACGTTAGTTATTCAATCTATTTTAAAAGGAATAACAAGATTTATTTTTTCGCTGCAGGGATTCCAATTAAGTCAACTGTTGAAAATGCCTTAAGTGTCCAATATGCAGCTCAGGTTACACAATTGGTAGATAAATCAAGATCAATGATTAAAGAACTGGACACTAACAATGATTTAACATTCATTCGCCTACGAACTAAAAAGCATGAAGTGTTAGTTTGTCCAGGTAAGGGACAGAAATTTGTTAATAATAGTAATAAGCAATGTAGCCGTAATTTTTACGTTAGTACACATTAGGTATGTTCTGTATTCAACTAAAAAATAAGTATTATAATTTTTCTACATATTTTGTATTTTGTTAACAGAGAAAGAGTACTCCATGATCGTTATTCAAAACCCAGTGGAATCATAAGTGTCTAATTTTGAATATTAACTTTATATGTACGTTTGTTTTCGTTATTACTATTACTGCTTATCAACCGATGTGAATATTCTATCAATCTCACTTTTAAAAGCTATGGCACACGAATTTTCTCTGTTTTGCAAACAGCTAGTGTGTTATTATGAGGAGAGATTGAATGTATATGTGTATTTATTAATTATAAAGTTTAAATCGCTATTCTGTAATCATGTAATGAATTAATATAATAAAAGAGTCTTTTAAACAATTCTTTTTACTACAAATTACCAAAATAATTGAATTAAAGCACATAGACATTTGTAATTAATTAACATTTGTTCGACAATAATATAAGTACAATATAAGTAGGAAACGTTCTAGAAGAATCCGTGGTTGTGATCGAATTTGACGAAATTGAATTTGGCGAAAGGGCATATTTTCGTTGAATTTGGCGAACAAAATAATTACGTGTTGAGATTGGCGAAA